>VDFB02078981.1:0-83674 GCA_007258455.2 Sequoia sempervirens | reverse complement strand
GAGAGAGATAGACCTAAGAGATCGAGAGGGGGTTGGAGGGAGAGACTTGAGATCCTTGAGAGAGAGAGAGGGAGTGGGAGAGAGAGATAGAGGGTAGAGGGTTAAGGGTAGAGGCTAGAGGCTAGAGGGTAAGGGTAGAGGGGAGAGATATAGGAGTGAGTGAGAGAGAGAGACCTGAGAGAGGGAGATGGGGTAGGAGAGAGAGATACTTGAGAGAGAGTGCGAGAGAGAGATATTGGGGTTTAGGGTTTAAGGTTTAAGGGATTAGGGTTTAAGGCATAGTGTCTAGGGTTGAGGGTTTAGGGATAAGTGAGACTTAGATGGCTAAGGGGGATGGATGGCTAAGGATAGAGAGAGAGAGAGAAAAGAAACCTATAAAAAATAACTTTCTCATAATGTGAGCATGTTTTGAAAAAGTTGAGATGTAGTCATTTGTTTAGAAAGACATAACATGCTTGCATTATAATGCGAGCACATTATAACATGTGTTATAATATGAGCACATTTTTTCTTGCTCTAAAATGGTAAAAAAACTCAATATACCCATGATCTCTAGGCCCACATTTTGCATATTCTCCTAGTTATGTGCGTGTTCCAACAAAAAGAAGCTTTTTGATGCTTTTGTGAAGTGTGCATGCAAGTTTTTCACATTCCACCACCCTTTTTATGGTTTTTCCACCACCTTTGCATGAAATAGTAGAGTTTTCATGTCGAAAGGCATATAATATCAATTAAATTCTGAATTCCATTCAAGAGTGATATACAATTGAATTTTGGAGGGAAACAAGCTTTTGAAAAACTCAAATTGTTGAGTAGTTTGAAGCAAGAAGAAGTAAAGTCTACATAATTGGGTAGAACTCCTCCATTCAAATCTCTATTTTTTAGGTATGTGAAGTCTTTTCACATTTTCTTTATATTTTTTTTCATTCTATTTTGGCTTTCTTTGATTTTGTTATTTTTCATATTCCATGTTCATCAATTTTTTTTTGTTATTATAACCTTAGCTTGTCAATGCACATTTTAAATTACACAATTCTTTACACTTGCCAATTACATTTTTAAACTACATCTCTTTGAGGATTTTTTCTAAACAATTGAATTACCTTGTTTATGCTTCCACATTTTGTATACACATATATATGAGAGAAGTTATAGGTATGTAAAATAATACATCATTTCTCAATCATTTTCTATGGATGTGCATAACCCTCTCCAAAGCTTTCATTTTGGTATAGGCATGGGGGATGTTGGAAAATGTAGTGGAATTTGGTTTTACACCTAGAAATTGCATATGCTTGAAATTTTCTAAAGAATTTTCAACAAATCCATTTTGTGTATATCCTAAAATCATTCTAGTCCACGAGGACATATCTCATTGAGGTATTTTGTCAAATAGTTCTACCAAGTAGCTGATTGCCTTTTCTATGCTACCAAATTTTCCACACATGTCTACCAAAGAATTTTATCAAATAGCATAGACAAGGAAATCAATGTTTTGAAGAAATTTCTCAAAGAAATGGGGTCTCATGGTGATGCATATTTTTCCAAACAGCTGATTGCATTGTCTATGCTACCAAATTTTCCATGCATGTAACTACAAAATTGGAATATACTCCTCCCACATTGATAGATCTTCGAATCTATTTTGGTTTTCATCTCTCTTTCTAAAATTACCTTATCACTAAACTTACCTCATCACTAATGTTGTGATATATTTTAATGTTTCCTTGATTATTCTACCTACAAGGGATTGTAACCCTTCTCTCCATTGTTTCAAGACTCTTTATTCAAGGCTAAGTTAGCAACATGGGGAAAGGTGCAACCTATCTTGAAATCATGGCATGCCATAAGACCACATTTCTTTAAGGTATTGGATCCAAAAATTCATGTGAGCATTGAAAAGCTAGTGAGCTCACTATCTTTTCAATGTGGTAGGGTTGACAAGGTAGGAGATTGTTTGAAAAAATGCCTCATATAATCAACGTGAGACCCCATTTCTATGAGACATTTTTTCAAGTATCCCCTACCATGTCAACCCTACCAAATTGAAGAGCTAGTGATCTCACTAGCTTGTCATGGGTACCACATTTTACATACATGTCTACCAAAACATTATTGTCAAACAATTCACATGCCTTTTCCATGCTTCCATTTTGATTCTATCTTGCAATCATGGCATGCCACATGACCACATTTCTTTAAGGAATTCCATCCAAAAATTCATGTGACCTTTGTCTATGCTAGAAATACTCTTCTATAGGATGATTGTAAGTATTTTGTATGAAGCCTTGAATGACATATATTTCATTTATTTGTATGGATTCATTTTTTAGGAACTAATATTTTTCTCTTTATCATGCTACAAGTAAAATTATCTGCCATGCCAAGGAAACGAACAAGGAATAGACCAACAGAGGAATAGTACAAAACTAATAAAGCAAAGAAAAAAGAATGGATGAGGGAACATCATCAAAAGAATAAATTGGATACGATTGATGAAAACAAGCCAATTGAAGAGGAACCTCAACCATCAAAAAGAGAAAAGGCATTGGCAGCACACAGGGCACAAATGTGAAAGCATCGTGCTAAGATAGATTTGAATGCCATAGTTGGAGAAACACCCTCTACCATAAGTGAATATAGAGGGACACCATCTACGACAAGTGAATATGGAGGGACACCATCTATCGCAAGTGAATATGGAGGGACACCATCTACCACAAGTGAATATGGAGGGACACCATCCACTACATCTCAAGTTGAGAGTACATCATCACTCGCATTTGAGGAATGAGGTGTTCCATCATCCCCATGTCAAGCTCAAGGTATGTAATCTATTCCACCCTCGATCGAAGGTATGCGATCTAGCCCATCTCACTTAAATATTGATGAAATTCCTAATGTTGAGATGTATGTACCTAGGAGAACACAACCTAGAATTTTGCATAGAAAGCCAAAGTTTTTGATTAATATTGATGAAAATATTTTGTAGCCAATGGAAGGTAAGATTCCAAAACACACTTGTAGAAGATATGTTGATAAGATTTGAAAATTTTTCTTTGAGAAGTTAAATGAGAGTATAAGATGTCAACTATTTGTTGAAATGATGTGAGGTATAAAGGATAGAAAGATCATGAATATTATTGGGTTGAGAACATCAAATGCTTTAAGTGAAAATACTATTGTGAAGAATCTAATGGATGCTCATGAGAGTGTGGGTAAGACCTCATGCTCAAAAGAGAGTAATGTCACCTGATGTGTCATTTCATTGAATTTGGTAAGTAATGAAACAAGATATATTCTCATTAGAAAGATATGTCAACAATTGAGAATTAATAGAATTTTTTTATCAAGAGCCATTCAAAGGCGTCAAAGAATTGAGGACACCAATTCAACTGAACTATGTGAATTCTCGAGGAGTCTCCCACAAAAAGATAAACTAGTTGTTGAAGCATTGAGAACACTAATTGAATACTATTGGAAGAATACCACAAGGCCATATCTGAATCAAAGGGATGTGGTAAGAAAGAGAATTGGTAGTTGGAACCGTGAGCCACATCTAAAGAATTTTCTAGATATGACTCAAACCCATTTTTTTTGTAAATTTCAAGAGGATTATCCTCAAATCTAAAATTTTCAAAGATATTTTGAAATTATTAAACCTCTTTATGTCAAGATAAATCACACATGCACTACTTGTTGTTGTAGATTACATATTAAATTCTCTAACCATTATGATGTTTATCATTCTATATGTTTATATTTGAATACTAACGATGTTTTGTAGGATTGTGCCATACGTGCCCCACGAACATCTTCAAAAGAGTTCTTATCAAAATTTTTATGTGAAAGAGAGGATGGGAAAATATTCTACAGGAAACTATGCTTGGATGGTTCATGTTAGCATTGTGGTGGCTTGTAACATATGCTAGTATTTCAATATATGGAAAACACACATGTGGTGGGAAAACAACTAGTAGATTTTGGGAAGTATAAAACAGTGGCATATATTTAAAAATATGGTATTCAAGAAAAATAGTGTGATTTGGTTATACAAAAGATGCTAGTGTATCAGTTTATGTCTACATTTTGTGACAGTATAATGTATGATTATGCAAGGAATACCCATAGAGCTTGATGGTTGGAATTGAAATTCAAGTTATGCAAGGAAACCTTTCTAGTTGGTAGCATAGTTTCAGTGGTTGACTTTGTAGAGAAATACACTCTATAGCCATAGTGTGAGATGCAGTCAGAATATTACAACTCCACATAGGTTTCTATATTTGTGCACATAGCATTCATTCATGTAGTTGATAATACAAAGGACCAAATGAAGGTATTGAGGAGTAGCACTATTATATTAGTGATGATCACACACATTCTCCAAAGTTCATGTAAGGTTGCTTCCAATTGTTCTATAGTGATTTGGCTCAGAGGGGCATAGCATACAATTGGCATATAATATGGTCAGATAATTGTGCAACATAGTTTAAGAACTCATGGATATTCTACTGGTTGAGCATGATGCATGTCATTATAGGTGTTTATCATATGTGGAACTTTTGTGAGGCTAGGCATGGAAAGGGGGAGCATGATGGTGTAGAAGCATGTGTCAAAAGTGCATTAGCATGAGAAGAGTTAAAGTATAAAGACAAAGAAAATTTGACAAATGCAAAATTAATCATCAAGTGGTGTAATGCTTGTATGGGTCTAGGTAATGAAGGTAAATATTTAGTTCATAGATTTTTATGGTTAATGGATGATACTAACATTGCACCATATGAGGATTGTTGTACTTTGATAGGATCAAGTGAGATACACTCTTTCCTTAGCTCAAATGTAGGTTCATGGAGTATCCATACGTGGAAGATGGCATGCTTTTGTTCTTCATGTACAATGCAAGCCTGGGATGAGTGCGAGTCAAAGGAGTGGGTTAACAAATGGTGGTTAAGTTATCTTAGCTCAATTCACATGTATTTCCCTCCAACGATATTGGAATTGACACAGATGAAATCATCAGTTGAATTTGACCACATATTAGATCTAGTTCAACTAGGTAATATATCTACTTGCATAGTTTTTAAAATTTCTATTGTTATCTTACTTTGTAGTGTATTTGTAATGCTGACTAATTTCATCTAATTTGCCGCACATATCAATGTAGGGCATGTTTATGTAGTTATTGTAGATAAATACAATGAAGAGGGAACATATTATTACTTGTGTCATTGTGTTGAGGCCAAAAAGAAATTGGAGGCCCCAGTTATAAATGGAAAAAACATCAAATAACCTACATGATCAGTGGTTGTTACTGGAACATGGCTTAGAAGATACCCACATAAGAGTATTATTTTTTGGCTATTTTAGGACTTTTACACACATCGGAAGATTCTTCATTACTCGAACCTTGTCATGGCATCCAATGTTCATTTGATCAAATATGGGGGTAGACCTTTGAACAAGACCTTGTGGAAGGTGCATGAGTTTGACCATGAGGAAATACTTGAAAAAATAAAGAGTAGAGTAGACCCAGATGGTTCGTTGGATTAATTTTTAAGTATGCACATTGCACATTGGTTCTAATTAATTTATAAGTATGCATGTTAATTTGTATGATGCCAATGATATCATATAATTTTTATATCATGTATGTAGGTGATTGATGAAGATATAAAACTTGCAAATGTAGCACATTTTATGTTTAGAACCATGGCAAAGGATACAAAGTTCAATGGTATTTTATTTTTCTCAAAAATATGAAAAAAAATTGATGTAGGATATTATCAATAGATTAGTAAACTAAGTGGAAGATTAAATTGTGTTGTTTTTATAATAGGTTACAAGTTTCCAAAAGGTTGGAAAGTAATAGTTTGGTTATGTTTTATTCATGTTGTTCCTCATTACTTCGAGGACCCTCTAAAGTTTAATCTTGATAGATGGGAGGTATGCTTGATATTCATATAAAAATTACTTTTTAAGATATTCAATGGACTAGATTGACTAGTGATAAGTTATAAGATATTGCATAATTGAGCACACAAGTTTTGGATTATTGACATATCACATCACTAGTAGAATTTGGAAAATATATGACTAGGTGACTAAAAATTTTAGTCACAACAACTAAAAAAGACTAAATTCTACTAATTTTTTGCATCTCAGCTATAAATGAGTAAATAAATGACTAATTTGGTCATTGACTAAACAATTATTTAGTCACAGAAATAAAAATGACTAAATAGTTCGTCACCAAATAAAAATTAGAAAAAAATTTAAAAACACATTTTGTCTAATTATTGGTGCAATGTATTATGTGTGTCGATGCATTGGTGCTTATTCATGTTTATTCATGTTCATTGCAAAAATATTCCTTGATTCGTTCTTTAGTTGTAGGTTAGCCTAGCAATGAGGCATTTTGATTAGTTATAGCAACTACTTGCATGGACGATAAGAATTCAGAGAGGACCTGGAGACTTCTATAAAGGAAGGCAAGGGCAAGGAATTCAGATTTTTCTGCAACAAATTTTAAGTTGGATTTGGGGATGCCCTTTGCAATTAACTCAGAGGTAATTCAAAACCCTCATCACATTAAACAAAAAATCTATAACTTTCTGATTAGAAACCTATAGTAGTTACAATCTACTACTCTTAATAATTTTCTTTTACAATCTTGCCACTATTCTACTTCATAATGTGTTCGGGCTAAATATAATAAAATTTTGGTTTTAGTGCCAAAATAGAATTTCCTCAAACAATTTTGATTCATTTTCACTGCAAGCGCAAACTATCCTTGTGCAAAGTAAACATGTGTTATATTTACCCACACATCAGGCATCTGAACAAAGATGTTTCCTGCTACAACTTCTTATTTTTGTGTAAAAAATTCCTTTGCAATATCAAATTGACCCCTTTCAGCTAGCACAAAGGTTGCCCCATTTGCAACATAAAAATTTCTTGGTCTTTGTGCCAACACTTTACAATGTAGTTCTCTAGCCCTCTCAAGATGTTGTGCCTCCACCTTTGGATCCCTCCTCTCATTGTGAAAAGCTGCAAAATAATTCCAATTTCCAAGTGAAATGTCAACATAAGAATTCTTTGCATCTAATTCACTTTGTGCAGCTTTAATTGTTTCTTTTGCTTTAAGCTAGTCATCTAATTTTAGTTCCATTTTTCCAAGCATAGATAAAGCATTTGATGAGTTTTTATCCACCTTAAGTGCATCCCCAATCAATTCTAGGCTTAGTTGGATCTCATTTTGAGCCAACTCTAGTTCATCATGCTCAAAATGAAGAACCCTAATGTTCTTTAACAATTGAAGGGGTACTTCTTCTCTACTCTTCTTCAAAAGATACTTTGGTGTCTTAAGAGAATCTAAGGTTGCACTGGGGTTTGACAATATTAATAACTCACCCATCTTGATAAATGCATGGGTAGATCATGTGGATCTATGCTAGTTTCCTTTCTTAAAATTTACAAAGCCTTCTCTGCCTACCCTTGCTAAGCATATATATGTCCTACAACTTTTAAGCTCTCACAATTCTCAGGGTGGACCTTTAGAACCTTTTCAAAATTTGAGAGAGAACTCTTAAGATCTCTCAACTTTAATTGAACCTATCCACAAAATCCCATGGCCTCTGGATTTCCTTGACTGATGCCATGTAACTATAGTGGCATCGATGTCATAATCACCTTTACTATGATAAGATCATGAAAGATTATAATATGAATATGATTTCATGAGAGGGTGGTTAGTTGAAACAAGAGTTGTCCCAGTCAACTGTTCCACAAGAAAATGCTGCCCTCTAGTGAAGAAAAAATGGTTTGCTAAATGATTCAATGCCATTGTACACTACGGGTATAATTCAAAGGCTCTACGCATCTTTTCCATTCGTTCATGAAAACTACCTTTTTCACTAACTGTGAGAATCCTACAAGTAAAAAAATGCACAAGAATGACCACATAAATTTTTGTAGAGGCAGAACATCATTTCCTAATGCCTCCATAAAATTTTGTTGAGCCAACTCTAGTTCATCATGCTCAAAATGAAGAACTCCAATGTTTTTTAACAATTGAATGGGTACTTCTACTTTGATCTTCTTTAGAAGAGACTTTGGTACCTTAAAATAATCTAAGGATGCATTAGGGTCTGACGATATTAATAACTCACCCATCTTGATAAATACATGGGCATCATGTGGATCTATGCGAGATTCCTTTCTTAAAATTTCCAAAGCCTTCTTTTCCTAACCTTGCTGAGCATATATATGGCCTACAAATTCTAAGTTCTCACAATTCTCAGGGTGGACCTCTAGAACCTTTTCAAAATTTGAGAGAGAACTCTTAAGATCTCCTAGCTTTAATTGAATTTGTCCACAAAATCCTATGGCCTTTGGCTTTCCTTGATTGATTCCATGTAGTGGAAATTTGTGTCATAATCAACTTTACTATGATAAGATCATGCAAGATTATAATATGAATGAGATTTCATGAGAGGGTGGTTAGTTGAAACAAGAGTTGTCTCAGTCAACTGTTCCACAATAAAATGTTGCCCTGTGAAAAAAAATGGTTTTCTAAATGATTCAATTCCATTGCACAGTACACGTATAATTCATAGGCTCTATGCATATTTTCCATTCCTTCATGAACAATAACTTTTTTCACTAACTATGAGAATCCTACAATTAAGAAGTGCACAAAACTAACCACAAAGATTTTTCCCCATTTCAAACAACAAAATTGCCAAAAATATGCATCTGAAACCTGCAAAAAAATGCAAATAAAATCATGTTGATTTTTGCACCAAAAGAAAACCATGAGACCATAGCTTGTTGATTACTGTTATTCCTTGATATATTTTTTCCAAGCATCCATAGCTTTTTTGAAATCACTTGTTTTAGGCTTTTAGCCATACCAACAAGGCAGTGAATTGTTTGATAAAATGCTTTGGTAGACATGTATGAAAAAATTAGTAACATAGACAAGGCAATAAACTTTGGAAAAAATTCCTTAGATAAACGTGGTCTCATGTTTATGGAATGCCATGACAAGTGAATTGTTATGGATTTTCATGGCATTCCATCACCATGAGACCACATTTCTTTGAGGCATTTTTTCAACTAGTTCACTACCTTGTCTATGCAATTTCTTACTATTATGCTTTGATAGATTTTTCCAAGCATCCATAGCTTGTCTGAAATCACTTGTTTTAGGATTTTAGCCATAGCAAAAAGGCAATGAACTGTTTGACAAAATGGTTTGGTAGACAATATGTATGAAAAATGTCATAGCATAGACAAGGCAGTGAACTTTTTGAAAAAATGCCTCAAATAAATGTGGTCTCATGGAATTCCATGACAAGCAAACACAATTGGTAGTTGCTCCTAGTTATTAGTTATACAATGTGAAGTAATTGCATAACTGCTTAGTTTGACTTCGTAAAAACTATATTATAACTTAAATTTTATCATCTATCAACATCTAGTTATTATTTATGCAGTGTGTGTAGACACTCAAAATTTATCCTCACAATTGTCCTATTTTTCCTCTATTAATTTAATAAATATTATTATCTATTTAATTAATTCATTTAATATTGTTCTCTATTCATTCATTAGTCCAATTAAATCATTAAAATATTATAAGCATTTATCCATCCACATAATCAATCATTTATCCATAAATCATTTCATATTATTCCATTTGCATAATCATTAAAATATCATTTGCTTTCAAATAATTAAATCATTAATCCTTATCCATTTATATATTTCATTAAAGCATTTAAATACATAATCCATTTATATCATTCATTAATTCAAAAATCCACTTTAAATATAATTCCAAACCCTCATTATATCATACATCTACTCATTTATCTCTCTTATTTCAATCAATTGCATTTGATTAAAGAATATGGGATAAATATGCATTTTTCCACTTCACTCTTTAATCCCACATCTCTCCCACAACATGAATCCACCTCGTGAGGATATCTATAAAAATCCTTCTCTTCTCACCAAAAAAGCATATGGAATTCTGATCATGCAATCCTCTCTTCCATTCATCAAAGCTTCTTGTTGCATTTGTGCTTGTGAAAATCTAAGAGTACTAAATGCATAATTCAAGATCATCGTGAATAGGAGAACAATGGAGTTGGTTTTCTTTTGAATGCATATGTTTGATTTCACATAGTTTAGTTTTATATTTTTGCATGTGCTTTCATTTAAAAAAGGCTTCATTAGAGTTATGTTGGAATTTTGATTTGAGTTTATAGATTAAATCATTCAATTTTTTAGTTTTCATAGAGCATTTAGGTAAAACACCCATGCAAATTTTTATACTTGAATTGCTACACCTATCTCCTGAGCAGAAAGCTATCCTAGATAAAGTGCTTGCTACTGCTACAATTCCTATAGACCTACATGTGGATCAATTCCAAGCTATGGTGGGACACATCACTTCTCATCATACTCTCATTTTTATTGAGAATGATGATTCATCCATCTAGCAACCTCATAATGCACCTTTACACATTGACATCTTTGTCTATAATGTCAAGATCAAGCGAGTTCTGATAGATAGAGGAGAAGGAATTAATATTTGTACTCAATAATTGATCACAAGATTAGGGTTCTTTGAAAATGCAGTTGATCCAAGGAAAAATATTACCATAAATGTATATGATGAAGAGGAACGCTTGTCTAAAGGATCAATTACTCTACCAATTAGAGTTGGCCCTATGGTAAAGGATGTGGTTTGTCTAGTCCTTGATCTCCCTTTGACCTATAACATCCTCCTTGGAAGACCTTGGATTCATGCAATGCAAGCAGTACCTTCTACATATCATCAGTGCATTAAATTCCCACACAATGGTGTCAAAATCACAATACAAGGGGATCCTAACCCTTTCATGTAATGCCAAAATCCAAGTCCTAAAATTGAAATCACAATCCCAAGCAACCATGAGGCATTTCCTTCTCAAGCATATGTTGATCCTGAGTCCTTAAAAGCTTCCACCTCAAAATCCAATGAAGCTGAGATCAAAATACAACTAAAAGAACAAGGAGTAGGAGAATATACCTTGAATCATACTTTTGCATTGGAAAATTACCTTTATCTCCCCTCACCTTTGGAAAACCACAAATGACTAAGACCACATGATACAGATACTACAGTGATTTGTAAATTAACTACTTTCAAAAAATGGGGAGCCATTTATAATGAAATAGAAGAAGCCGATCTCTTGAAATGGCTATACAAAGATGAAGATACAAAAAAAGAACAAACTTAAATAAAGATACCTATTGAACAATATGGTAAAGGATTTGATCTTATGAAACAAATGGGATATGATTATAAAATTCCTCTTGGTTTACAAAAATAGGGTATCTTGGAACCAATACAACCTACTCGTACGCAAAAAGTCCCTGGTTTATGATATGACACACAAAAAGATAAGACCTTGAGTACTATGTGTACTTCAAGTAAGGAAGTAGAGTCCTCTAATGCTACACAAAAAAATGAGGAAAGTGCCATAAATGAATTCATTGACATTTATGACTATGATAGTTTCCCTACTCAAATCATGACCCTTTACCCTTGGTTCACCCCAAACTCATTGATTTGGATAAGAAGGGACTGCCACAACTGGATGTATTTCAAAATGATGAGGCAATCATAAAATTTCTGGGAGCACAAAAAGATACACCTCTTGAGGATCATAAAGTATGTTTTTCCATAGAACTCAACAATGCGACTTACTTTGGGGAAGTTGCCAAGCCTTTCAGTCACAAAATTATTGAAAATATAAATAGGTCTTCTAGTGAAAACCACTCTGTGGCACTATTAGACTCAAATAAAGTAAAAATAAAGGTATCCAAGAGTGAAAACCTCTCTAAGGTGCTTAAGGATGGAAAGCTTGACACACTTCCCCTAGCACTCTATCATGAAAAATCATCTATGTTGGTGGAGAAGACAATAACAACAAATTTGGGCACAAAAGAAAAACCAAGGATAATTCATCTAGAAGAATATTTAACACTTGAAGAGATAATAGAGCACATATAGTTTTACAAGGAAAGACAAGTCAACTTTGCATGGTCCTATGCAAACATGTTGGGACTTGATCCAGATTTAGTAATGCATCACTTGTCCTTGCCATCGGGGGCAAAACCTGTTAAGAAAAAGTTGAGAAAAATGCACCCGCATGTCACTCTATTAGTAAAAGTTGAATTACAAAAGTTTCTACATGTGGCATTTATAAGACTTGTTGACTATGCTAACTAGATTTCAAATTTATTACCAATTTCAAAACTTGATGGGGGTATTCGAGTTTGCACAAATTTTAGATATTTAAATAAAGATTGTCCTAAAGATGACTTCCCACTTCCAAACATTGACATGATAGTGGATTTGACAACAAGACATGGAATGTTATCCCTCATGGATGGTTTCTTAGGCTACAATTAGATTAAAATTTCTCCTAAAGATCAAATTAATACAACCTTCACTTGTCCTTGAGGAACTTTCTGTTGGAATGTCATTCCCTTCGGGTTGAAGAATGCCAGAGCCACATATCAATATGCAATGACCACTATCTTTGATGACATGATGCATACCTATTTGGAAGACTATGCAGATGATTTGTTGGGAAAATACCACACCAAAGATGGACATCTAGGGATCATGGAAAAAAATTTCACAAGATTAGAATAATACAAGGTCCAGTTGAATCCAAAGAAATGTGCCTTTGGGGTAACCTCTAGGAAAATCCTTGGATACATTGTCTTATCTAAAGGAATTGAAGTTGATCTTGCAAAAGTAAAGGCTATACTTGAAATGGCTCCACCTAAGAATATCAGTTAGATCTAATCATTCCAAGGAACACGTCAATCTATCCATCGTTTTATAGCACAACTTGCAGATAAATTCCAATCATTTCAGCACCTATTACATAAGAATATGTCATTCAAATGGGATGAAAAGTGTGAAAAATATTTTCAAAAAATCAAAGAATATTTGATGAAACCACCAGTATTAGTACCTCCTACTGATGAAAATCCTTTAATTTTGTATATATCCACAACTACCACAACATTGGGGGCACTTTTGGCACAACATGACTCTGAAGGAAAGGAATGCACAATATATTACATTAGTCCTACTCTAGTGGGATATGAGCTCAATTATAGTCCTATTGAAAGAGTGTTCCTTGTCACAGTTTTTTCATCACAAAAGCTATGACATTACATGCTTACACACCAGACAAAGCTCATCACAAAAAATGATCCTCATAAGTACCTCCTGGACAAAGAAACACTCACAGGACCATTAGATAAATGGGTGATGATTCTTAGTGAGTTTGATATTAAGTACGTAGAAAGAAAAGTAATCAAAGAAGAATCTATAGTAGATCAACTTGTCGATACTTCTGTGATAGATAATCAGATCATCTTATTACAGAGTTCCCTCATGAATCAATATTCAACATAGAATTTAACCATCTTTGGACTTCATATTTTGAAGGCTCCTCCACACAAGGTAGATCTAGCACTGGCATTCTTTTTGTCACACCGCAAGGGGATTGTATAATTAAAGCTTATAAGATATAGTTTCTATGTACCAACAATATTGCAAAATATGAGGCATTACTTTCTGGGCTTCGTATGGTCGTGCAATGGAAAATCCTCAAGTTGTGTGTTATTGGTGACTCTTAGCTAGTGATTAGACAATTTAATGATTACTATAAAAAAAAGATAAAAAATTGATGCCTTACAAAAGAATGGTGGATGATTTCAAGGCCTATTTCACATCAAATTCCTTTGAGAAGATCCCTCGAGATAATAATAGAGTTGTAGATGCAATGGAAACAATTGGTCCACTTGTGGAAATACCATGCAATAACACTTATTATGAGCTCTTGGTAGAACCTCTTTTGGAACCTTCTTATAATGTACCACAATTTGAAATGATTTGTCTTATTGTTGGTCCTATTTCTTAATAGTATGGGGATATTTATACCTATCTCTAGGATAACACCTTGCCATTAGACCTATCCAATAAATCCCATAAAACCTTTATCCATCAAGCCTCCCATTATTTAATATTAGTTGATACCCTTTACCATTGGGGTCTCAATGGTATGTTACTCAGATGTCTTGAGCATGACAAGGTCAAAACTGCTTTATGAGAAGTACATGAAGGTATATGTGGGGCACATTCTAGTGGTCCTACCTTAGCTAAGAAACTCGTGTATGGGTTATTATTGGCCTACAATGGAAAAGGATGCTTATTAGTTTGTTCAAAAATGCAAGCAATTTCAAAAACATGCAAATTTGATACATGCTCCTCGACAAGAATTGTAGTCTCTTGCTACACTATGGCCCTTTTATCAGTGGGGACTCAATCTTGTGCGTAAGATCCATCCACCTTCATCCAATGGTCATAATTTCATCCTCGTTGCCACATATTATTTCATGAAATGGATTGAAGTTGTTCCCCTCACTCATATCATTGGAAAACAAATAGCCACTTTCATTCTGAATTATATCATCTACCATTATGGTGTTCCTTTATATCATCTACAAATAGCCACTTTCATATTGAATTATATCATCTACTATTATGGTCATGAACTTTGTGAGAAATTCCATATACAACATCATTTTTCTACACCTTACTATCCTTAAGGTAACAACTAGGCTAAGGCCTCTAACAAGACCTTTCTCAAAATTCTTAAAAAGATGGTCAATGAAGTTGGTTGGGATTGGCATGTTCAATTGAATCCTACCTTGTGGACTTACCGCATGAGTGTCTACACTCCCACAGGCACTACCCCATATTCCCTTGTTTATGGATCTGAAGCCATCTTGCCCATCAAGGTTGAGTTACCTTCGTTGTGGGTCTCCTTGTGCAATAAAATCAGTGATGAGGAATTGGAACTATTGGATGAACGAAGAAAAACTGCTTTCAATAATCTTAGAGAATATCAATAGTGGATGTCTTAAAGTTATAACCATAAAGTGAAACCACATACATTTGAGATTGGGGATATTTTCCTTCATGAAAATCCTCACAATCAACAAGATAGAGAAAAGAAGAGTAAATTTGAACCTAATTGGTTGGGTCCATATGTTATCACTGCTATGTATGGATCTGGGGCATACTAGTTATCCACTTCAGAAGGAAAATTGCTCAGTGATCCCATCAATAGTATGTACATCTATAGGTTTTATACCTAAGTACTTTAGACAATATGCTCTTTTAAAGTCTTCAAAAAATACAAAAAAAATGGAAAAATTCCTAAAAAAATACAAAAAAAAAAAGGAAAAAAGTCCTAAAAAAATGAAAAAAGTAAAGAGAAATCAATTTGTTCAATGGTAAAACCACTTTGGTGGTGCCTTGAGCAAGTACCATGGTGAAAGCCGAGAAATCGACACCATGTGTAGAGGATTTTCTCCTCTTTCCTTTGGAGCTCCACTTGATCTTTCTATTCCATTTCCATTCACCCTCCACTTCATAATAGCCTTTTCAAACTCACCATGGCTTGTGAATTGTTTGACATTCCCCTTGCCTGCTCGCTTCGCTATGTGTACTAGGTTGGTCCTATCCCTCACTAGGGCATTTCCTGAACCTTAGCTATGGGTTGGGATGCTCAACATCTTGTGGTTAGAGAAATTATCCCCTCTGTCTATCATCTCATTCTGTCATAAAACTCTAAAAAATCCAAAAAAATCAAATATTCCAAAAATCCAAAAAACTCAAATGTTCTAGAAAATCCAAAAACCTAAATATTCCAAAAATAATAAATTTTTTTTCCAAAAATTCAAAAAATATTCCAAAAATAAAAATCAAATATTCCAAAAATCCAAAAAAATCAAATATTCCTAAAATCCAAAAAAATCAAATATTCTTAAAATCTAAAAAAATCAAATATTCCTAAAATCCAAAAAAATAAAAATAAAATCCAAAATAGTGACACTTTTAGATCACCACACAACTTTGAGCTTCAACAAAATCAAAGTGTGCCATGATTGACAATCAAACATACATTGAAACATACCTACTAATCTATCTTGCAAATCCAACTAAATGCATAAATTGTGACATGAATCAGTTCTATATTGAAGCATGATGCTAGTTTGTTTGTCAATCTTTGATTATTTTATCATTTTTTTGGTGGCATGTCTTTTAGCTTCTCGAGGATGTCTTGGACTAGAGAGGCGAGGACAAGGCATGATCACTTGTTTTTTGTCTATGGATTGTTGCTTATTCATAGGATGACTCATCTTAGGACATGGTTGTCTAAAATCATCAAGGACTTATGAGTCTAGTGTGGATGAGAGCATTCCTTTCCTAATAGTGTCTTCCATGCAATAAGTATTCAGGTCATCTGATGTCCTTATACCTAAATACTTATACTTACTACTAAATAAAAACACAAATAGTATTCAAGTCATCTAGATGTTCATGTTATGTAGATGCTTATACTACTTTGCAACATAATAAGCTCTATGATGATAAAGCACTTTGTAAAGCACAAGAAGCTTCATCACCTTCATTTCCTTCATATCTCTTTTCATCTATCATTTCTTCCATCATTTCTTCCATCATCCATTTCCTTCATCATTTCATTTTCTTCATGCTCCTTATTTCAAAGAGTAATTAATCTGTTTATCTAATTGATGCTTTTCTTTTAATCCAAATATCAAATCAATCAACTTTCTTTTTAGCATGGGATTCCACTGCTCCTTGATCACTCAATTTATTAATCAATCATTGTTTTGCGCTAGCATTGGCTCAATCATCTTAATCAACTTATCAACTCGGCCATATTGATCATTTACATCAATTGTTCAATTTCGCCCATCAACTATGCATTTTCATCAAATGTAAATCACTTAATCACTGGCGCAATATCAATCATCTAATCATTTTCCCATAGTCTATCGAAAGATCAATCTTCTTACAATCCGTTAGATCAATCTCTTGAGGGGGCATATCATATTCATCATTATCCTTACCAAGATATCCCTGGGGCATGTATCAGTTAATCAATTCTTTTTCTTTGAAACAACACGACATGCTACATTGTCTCAAAGAGGGGCAAAATGTAGACACTCAAAATTTGTCCTCACAATCGTCCTATTTTTCCTCTATTAATTAAATGGATATTATTATCTATTTAATTAATCCATTTAATATTTTTCTCTATTCATTCATTAATCCACTTAAATCATTAAAATATTATAAGCATTTATCCATCCACATAAGCAATAATTTATCCATAAATCATTTCATATTATTCCATTTGCATAATCATTAAAATAATATTTGCATTCAAATCATTAAATCATTAATCCTTATCCATTTATATACATAATCCATTTATATCATTCATTAATTCAAAAATCCACTTTAAATATAATTCCAAACCCTCATTATATCATACATCTACTACTCATTTATCTCTCTTATTTAAATCAACTGCATTTGATTAAAGAATATGGAATAAATATGCATTTCTCCACTTCACTCTTTAATCCCACATCTCTCTTGCAACATGAATCCACCCCGTGAGGACATCTATAAAAAGCCTTCTCTTCTCACCAAAAAAGCATATGGAATTCTAATCATTTAATTCTCTCTTCCATTCATCAAAGCTTCTTGTTGCATTTGTGCTTGTGAAAATCTAATAGCACCAAATGCATAATTCAAGATCATGGTGAATAGAACAATGGAGTTGGTTTTCTTTTGAATGCATATGTTTGATTTCACATAGTTTAGTTTTATGTTTTTTCATATGATTTCATTTAAGAAAGACTTCATTGGAGTTATGCTAGAATCTTTATTTGAGTTTATAGAGTAAATCATTTAGTTTTTCAGTTTTCAGCATATACAATCTGAAGTAATGCTTTGAGTTTGAAAGATGTGCAATGCAATGTAATCAACAATTTGAATATAAGCTACAAAAATATATTTTTTACAATTCATTAGTTAAACTCTCTATTTTATTTGCTTTCTATAACTCTATTTCTATGGAAATGCCTTTCAATTAAAAAAATAGTTTTTTCCTCTTAGTCAATAATTTTTTGTTACTATGTGTAGAACATTACAGATAGATAAACATCAAAGGTTGACTAGGGATCAATACCATTCATTTGATGAGATAATATTCGATGAGAGGGACATGGAAAAATATCCATGTCCATGTAATTACTATCTTGGTGGAAAGGTGAAAAAAAGAAGTCAGATTTATTAACATATGATAAGAAATAGGCATAGTGGTATAAGCCCTCGAAATGTCAATTATTATGAAGATATGATAGAATGATAGAGTGTGAGAGATGAAGAGGTAACAAACATTGATGAAGAGACAACAATGTTAGATGAAGGGTTTGAAGTTGATAAAATGTTGAATGAGGGTCTAAGCGATGATTGGGCCAAGTTGATGGAGGATGCTTCAAAGCCTATGTATGCTAATTGTAGGTTAAGTCATTTGACAACAATATTTCAAATTCTTAACTTGCAAGTGGTGTTTGGTTGGACAAATGAGAGTGTAGATAAGTTATTGGCATTATTTAGTTCATTGTTACCATCTGAATCCACATTTCCAACAAAAAAAAGTCAATGTAGAAAGAAAATCACTAAGCTAGGCTTAGGGTATGAAAACATCCACACATGTGTGAATGGTTGTGTATTATTTTGCAAGAATCTTGCAAGTGAGAGTGAATGTATGAAATGCCATGAAGAGAGGTATAGAGAAGGGTTGAAATTAGTTGTGGTTCCTAAAAAGGTTCTTCGTCACTTTCCGATAATCCCACGATTACTCCAAATGTATAGGTGTAGAGACATTATTGAACTTATGCAATGGGATGCCTAAAATAAGAGCAATGATGGAAAAAAATGACATGTGCCTAATTCTAAGATGTGGATGGAATTTTATAATAGATGGGCTGATTTTTCTCAAGATCCTCGTAATATAAGGTTGGGTTTGGATTTAGATGGGGTGAACCCATTCTCAGATCAAATTACTAAATGGTCAACTTGGCTAGTGTTTTTAATAAATTATAACTTGCCTCCATGTTTAGCAACTAAACCATTTTTCTTAATGCTATCATTGATTATACTAGGAAAGAAAAGTGTGACTTCAAATACACTTGATGCTTATCTAGAGCCATTATATGATGAGCTAATGGAGCTGTGGAAAGGAATTGAATCAATTCAATCTTTAAGGGATGGTCATTCAATAAAATTCACTTTAAGAGCTTCCTTATTGTTTACTATTCATGATCTTCCTACATATGGCACATTATCTAGTCTCAATGTTCATGGATACCATGGATGTCCTACTTACAACTTTAAGGATTTTGTGAGGCACTCAAGAAGTTTGTGTAAGTGTATTTACTATGGACATCATTCTTACCTTAAAATGGACCATCCATATCATCAACAAAAAACATGGTTCAATGGTCAAGAAGAGAATCGTGATGCACTGTTGCTAATAACAGGTGATAACATTGTTGAGAATGGACAAAAAATAATGTCATTTATTGAAAATGATGGAATTTTTGGTAGTAGATATAATCCATGTAATGAAAGCAGTGTAAAAAGGTTGTGCATATTCTATAATTTTCCATACTTTAAGGATATAGCCATTAGGCATACTATTCACTTTATGCATACTAAGAAAAATATAGCCTATGCTATTATAGAAACTCTTTTTGGTGCTTTTAATACTATTTTATCACATGAATACTTTTGACAACTGAAGATTCATTGAAATATTTGGGTTGAAAAATATGATGATGAAAAATATAGAAAACCTAGTGCTCCTTATGTTTGGACAAAGGAACAACGTGCACAATTCTTACAATTGATGTCTCAGACTCACTTTCCCACTGGATATGTAAGTAGTAGTATTAGAAGCCAAAATAACATTAATGGCTTAAGAGACCCCAAGAACCATGACTATCATGTCATAATGGAGAATATTTTTGTTGGAGTTATCGACAGACATTGAGAGGGGGGGTGAATCAATGTCTAAACCTTTTTAAACTTTGACCAAGACTTTTAATTCTGATATCCCTTTTTATTGACAACATTAACTCAGTCCATTTGAAAACTTATGCCAATATAAAAATTATGATTGACATTTTTTAACAATCAAAACATGATGATAGTATATGTGCAACTCATAAGATACTGCAATAAAATTGCAACAAAATGACACAAGATAGGTAAGGAGACAACAAGAACCTTTAGCATATTGTAACAATTCTTGAGCTTTGAATTAGATGAATGCATTTATGCTTTCTATTGAATCATAATTTTCAACAATGATAGAACACTTGTGCAATACATTTTGATATAACCATTTTCCAAGATGAAGAAACTAACATTCAACACTGTTCAGATTGGTAAGAACAATCACTCACAAAATCATCACAATCTAGAAGCATTATGACATCAAAAACAAAGAGACCATAAGACAAAGAATTTTCCGAGTGGAAAACCCTCTTAGGTAGAAAAACCACTCCAAAACTGCCTCACTGGCTTAGCTTAAAAAAAACCACTGCTTACAATGCCTTATAGGCTAATTTTTGAGCACCAACTCAAGGAGCACCAACCCCTCATTTAGAGACACCAATCTCAAGGAGCACCAACCCCTTAATGAATTTCAGAACAATAATAATATCAGAGGATCTCTTTGTTTCCAAATGAGCTCATAGAACCCCACACTTAATCTACCTAATACCCTAATGATTCAGCATAATGAATCCTTAAAATATTAAATAAATTAAGGTTACATCAGAGCTCTGCAACATATTTTCATTTTTGTATTATAGAGTCTTTTCAACATTTCATTTTTGATACAACAACAAGTTATGATATCACAAAATCACCTCAGTATCCTCATAGTGATCAAAACACTCTGTTTATATCTAATTTCACATATATGTCTGCCAATAAAAAAAGTCTTCATAGAATTCATTTTCAAAGGAATTTGAAACCCCCATACTATTTTTAGAAAATGAGCTAGTAGAATGAAGAACAACATATGGTGAATAATCATGAGTAACGCTTGTACAGTAAACTATAATAAACTCTGACAAGAATAAATCAATGCTCCCTTTTCAAACAGTAAGAGTTTTTCAAAACCCAGATCAAGTAATATCATTTCCTTAAAAAAAATAGCCATTTGAATCTATTTTCAAAAAACTTTATGCAGAATCCATCAATTTTTGAAATGTATGAAATAAATCCATAATGAAACTGACAGATTTTTCAAAATGCATGACTACCCATCAACTGAAAGTCACAAACCCTCATATTGCAAGAATAATAATAATCTATCAGGGCATCATTTACTTCTTCAGTAACTAAAATGTAGAAAGTTGTTTTAGAAATAAAATACAATGACAATAAACCTTCACTGCAAAGTTAGATTGGAAGAATATTTATCAGAGAACCGAACCCATATCTCCACCAAATACCAACAATAAATCAATTTTTCAAAATGCCCATAATGCAGTCAAGAATAATTGAAATCAAAACATGCTTTTCTAACAAAGGTAATTGAGAGCCCATTTTTTCTTTTTCATGATTCAAGAAAAATCAATAATTGCCATTTGTAAGATAAATATCAAATGATGGATGTGTTACTTATTCATGCAGCATGAAAATCAAATAAATACCAGATAAATTTGAAGCCAACAACCATAGTTGACAGATTTATAACTCCCATGAATTCCTTTCACCAATGTCGAGCTTGCATTTGCTCAAATTTCATAGACCAACCTGCCATCAAAAATGCCTCTTGAGTCTCCCCATATGAGATTTATAGCAGAAAGATAAATTACCATAGCGACAGTATGGATAGGGTTCCAAACCCATAAACAATGAAAATGCAATATCATTTTTGACCTAACTTCTCAAAAGCCAAGTCATTCGATGAATTTCTAAAAAAATAATGAGATTTGAAGTCTGCAAAGAAGATGATAAAACATCATAATGAGAAAATATGTTGTCAAAACATTTTACCAAATAAGCTGACACAAATGATGTTACCACATGTGACTTATTGAAGTCAATTTTGATTATGTGACATATGATCAACACAATGTCAATGTGTTCGATGAAAACAACGTCGACAACCACCACAAATGTAAGCCGACCCCTCAAATATTATCATGACAATGATAAATCAAAATCATATGTAAAAAGAAAAAGTATTCAAATAATAAAGATAAGCACTTGCCTTTGGATGCTGACTATAGAGTCAAGACTTGGGCATAGAAGACTCCAAGTAAAAATGATAAAAAATTATATGCCATGTGAGCCAATAAAAACCATCAAACAAGTGAGATACTAGAACCAAGGTGAATACAATGCCTCCAAAGAAAATGTGAGTTCAGGATGGATTTAGAGGCATGAGAGCAATGATGTCACTAATCCAAGTTTCATGGAGCCATTGAAACAATAACCAAACTACTTAAGACGGAGTAAATGCTTGATAAAGCAATATAAATAAACAATGAACCAAAGATATGTTCCATATTTATGAACAATAAGTCATACCAACTGAAACCATATTTCTCTAAACATTACCATCATCTGTATATGCCTTGAATCAATATACCTGAACATGTGAGGGTAACAATTTCATAAATCTGAAGCTGAAGAAAGCCCTATCACAATGAACACCATCTGAATAACCTGAACCAAGCCTTATCATCACTGTCAGTAACCATAACCATCTGAAAATATATTGCATTCATAAATTTGAACCAGAAGCCACATGAGTAATATCAACATGAAAAACTTGAATCATCATAAACATCTGCAAATGAATAGCTGAAAGTGAAATAGTCTCAAGATTCTATAACCTCTGAATCATGACCAACATACCATGAATTCCATCAATAAAGTGCATCAATTATTCAATGAAAGTATATGAGGACCATCAATTATTCATTTGTGACTTTGTCATCAAGGACAAACAACATAGGGGTTAGAACAACAATTTTACCTATTGTGGTAAATATATTAAATTTGGAAAAGGGGCCAAGATTGGTAGTTATAAGGTTGGGCCTAATATTAAAGAGAATGAGTTTACATGTATTAGATCCTTTTAACTTTGATAGTTTGAGGGAGGAGGTTGTTGAAGTCCTTTGTCTATTGGAATGGGAATTTCCACCAACAATCTTTAACATTTCTATGCATCTTTTGATACATCTACAATATGAACTAAAGCATTGTGGCCTAGTAAGAACAAATGGATGTATCCTATAGAATGATACATGAAGGTTTTGAAAAAAAAAATCGTACTAGGGAAAAACCGAAAGGTAGCATGTTTGAGGGATATTCAATACAAGAGGCCATGGGATTTTGCACCGAATGTGTGAAGGATTTTGAAAATTTCAATCGGTGTGTATGGGATGATGACGAAGAAGAGATAGTTGCAGGTGAAGTATTAGAAGGAAATGGATGTCACTTCAAGCTATCACATCAAGAAAGAAGTGCAATACATGCCTATATTCTTGAAAACACATCTTTGTTCGATAAGTGGCGCAGGTAAAAAAAAATTACACTAATTTATTTACTCAATTGCATTTGCACATTTATATTATCAATCTTATTATTTGTACGTTAATATTCTATGTAGAAAATATGAAGAAGACAATCAAACTTGGATGCAACATCGAACTCAAAGGCACATACGTCATGTTGATTTGATTGGAGGTGATTCTTTTCCAAAATTTAAAGAATAGATTGCTAATGTAGTTAGTGATGCAAAAAAAGAAGGTCAAGATATAATGGAGGAAAGTGAGCTTTCATAATCTCCACATTTATGGGATACACATTTTAGTGGAATGTGGGCCTATGGTAGTCATTTAAGAGTGGAAGAAAAAGACAAAGGAAAGATAAATTGTGATTGTGTTGTTACTGCTAAATTTCTTCATGAAACTGAGAAGGAATTTTATGTTGGATTCATCCAACAAATTATTCTAGTGGACTATGGTGAAAATAGTCCTATATTATTAAAATGTAAGTGGATCCAACCATCTGTAGTACAATTTGATGAGTATAGATTTGTACACACAAATACAAGACAATTTTTATCAAAGACAAATGAGTCGTATGTTTCCCCTCTTCAAATTAACCAATCATTTCTAATTGATGATGTAATAATCATAGAATGATCGTATGTCATTCAAATAGAGTCTCGTTCAAAATGAAAATTCATGGAAGTTGTTGATATAATGCCTAATGGGAAATATTTTAATTTACAAGAAACATTTGAAGAAGTGGATGAAGACGATGATGGAGTGTTTGAAGAAGACATTTTGATTACCAATGAAGAGATTGGGAGAGGGAATGCATTGCAAGTCATAGATGAGGATGAGGAAGAAAATCAAGTAGATGTAGACACGAATGATCAAGATTCTAATCTTATTGGAAATGCAGATGATTATGATGATGTTTTGTCACCTTAAGAGGTTAGCTTTTCACCTAAACTTTTTTTATATGTATGGTGTAGTTTATTAGTGAATGTAATAAATATCTAATTATAGGTATGCTTATTCACTATTGTTTTAATGATACATTTCTAAATGTAATCATCATTATTCTGTTGGTAGATTGTATACAAAACCTGAGATGTTTAATGCTAATTTGAAGTGCATTTAAAGTGAGGTTCAATCATTCTTCTTAGTTTTCTTAGTTTGGTTGAAAATTTGAAATTAATTTTGTTTAGTTAGAGTATAATTTCTTGTATGTCCTATATGTTTTCTAGATGTAAACACATAATGAACATCTATGATTTAATAATACATATAGATATCTTAACATTAGGTGAACTAAGCCTCCTCATTACAAACAAAGAAATGATCTCCTGGCTCTGTTTGACACTAAAAACTAAAACTAAGAGATTGAAAAATTAGAAAATTGTTCAATCTTTTCAATAAAATGATATTTAAAATATTGCATTCATTATAAAATCCAATACCGCACTACCATAGCAGTCAATAGAGGTATGCGCAGGATGGTAGGACATATGGGTCAATGTAAAAATTCTTACCACAATACCACATAAACCAAATATGAATACTACGGGGTGGTAGTGAGAACATGTTAAAAACTAAAGTAAACCACAACCCCACAAGGGGTAAACAGTGACACTACGGTATGGTGGTGAACAATTACTCAACTACTAGAATTAACCCACTGTCTCATAGGAATCCAAAGGGGTGTGCATGAGGTGGTGATACTGCTAACCCTACCATACCACTACCCTATAGCGGTCTTGATATGACATAGTGGTATGGCAGTGAACAGTCACTCAACCGTTAGAATTAACCCTTCGTCTTGTGGGTGTCCAAAGGGGTGTGCGTAGGGTGGTGGTATTGCTAATGCTACCTTGTAGCGGTCTTGAAATGATAGATAGGTACTATGGTACAAGCTATAAAAGCATTTAATGATTATAACGTTCGATTTCCCAAGATCAAAGCATGTATTCAAACTCAAAATATGGGCAGATTCTAAAATATTTTGCACAAATTAACATTAATAGTGAGGTGATCAAGTTCAACAACAAATATTACTTGGGACCCGATGAAATTTTGGCAATCATTCACACATCTCTACATACCAGAGGCAAGGGAGTTCAAGAAGGAAGACTCTGCAACTATTATTTCACTAGGGAAATTCACAAAAACCCTCTGTAGCAAGTGTATACGAACTGGATTTGCTTATACAAATAAAAACTGAAATAAATCAAGTAGGAGTAATTCTTCATCATTCCACCAAAAGAAGTCAACTTGTGAGTAAAAAGGAAGAGCCCACAGTTTCTAAATCAAAGAAGAGGTCCCTGCAACAATCCATTTTAGATGTGTTACCTAATTCTATAGAAAGAGGGTTCAAAAAGATGTTTAAAGATACAACCCATGGATGTAGAGACCCAATTATCCCTATCTCAGGGTGGGATCTGTTTTGGTACTTCTATGAAAAAAGGGATGACAAGGTTCCAATTTTGAATCCTTGGACCTTAGATTTGTCCAAATTGATAGTCCCAAATGTCTTCGTAGATGTTGAGTTTATTAAAGTATTGGCACAATATTATCACCTAACTACTAGGACTATAAGAATGCCAAATGGTTCACCATTAGTGGTGCTGACTAAAGAAGTAATTATAGAGTGTTTTATGTTAAACAAGAAAGCTATCACTAATATCGACTTGGACATAAGTGAGGAGGATTTTAGAAGATTGAGAAAAATCTACAGGAGTGATGAACTTCTTTTAGACATGAAAAGGGGTGTAAACAATAGGAGGATACCTAGCTCCCCCTCCCAAATTGAACCATTTTCCATAGAATACTTCCGAGTATATTTCAAAGAACTCATTTTGCTTTGTGCTAAGTGCTTGGAATAGATGTTGAAGAGAGGATTCCAACCTATCTTATGATGATGGAAATGAAGATACAAAATCTTGAGGTCAACATTGAGTATGACTTTTCTGCTAAAATTGAGAAAAGGCTATATGAGGGATTTTTACAAGAGAGAACTTAGCTCCCATCACTTTCAAGAAATACTCTTTGCTATGTCATTTAATATTGTACCAAAATAGAAACAGATGGACTAAAAGAATGTGTGTAACGCCCGCTGTACAAGCCCCAAAGAACAACAACCAAATAAAGGACGCAAATATTTTTTTTTAAAAAGAAAAACAATAATCAACATACTAAATATTAAATGATCATATACATACTCATATATTTCATTTCATTATAACACAAATAACATAATCGACTATGTTCTTTGGGGCACACGAGGTCACATCAAAAAAAACATTACTAAACATCAACTCATAAGATATCAAAAGGAACTAATGAAGACAACATTAGATATATATGTACATAGATTCCATCACAAGGTAAAACCATGAGAAATCACATAACCAAATAAAGTTACAAAGTTGATAACTACATTACAACATCTTTCAAATTTACATCATATTGATATAGTTACATCATGAATCCCAATCATGTGGGATGAATACAATATACAAGATTATCAAAATGTAAAGAGATCAACTGGAACAATTCTGCAACTAGATGAGACTGAGCCAACGAACACTGATGGGGAACCCAACGGTGTGCGGAGCATGTTCCACCCGACCACCCCCGTGCTAAGAGGTGATAGAGAAGTAACTCTGACCAAGAATGTCAACGGACCAAGACTGACGCACAAGTATACAAAAAGTACCAACATAGAACTATAACACAATACTCCAAATTATAATGAAAAAAACAATAACATCATACAATAATACCAAAAGAGTATAAGACCCTGAATAACAATGAGATCATACAAAACCACAAAGTACACCAAAGATGTATTAAGACATTAAATCATAAATCAATTTAAATTGATTTAATCAAAAATCCAAACCAACTCCCATAACCCCCTTCCAGAGGAACACAATAAAATAAAACACATGGGCAACTAGGGGAGAGTGTCATCGCATAGTCCTACATGGGCTATCCTGTGCTCTTCCTCCCAACTAGAGGCGCCGGTCCCATCTATGGCTATCCTGTGCCCTTCCTCCCAACTGGAGGCGCCGGTCCATAGGGTGACTCATGCGGAGCCGTAGACCTCTCGTGAAGACAAGGTCACGACCTTGCCAACCACAGCCTTCTCAGCCTTCCATTAGTCTGCGGAAGCACTAATGAAGACGAGGCATCCATTTTAAAATCTTGTAATGATATTACTACCCAACCCTCCTAAGTTAATTATTAGGTTTTCACTTGTTTACTAACTCACTCGTGGGTTATCCTGAGCCCTTCCCCTTAAATGGGACGCCGGCCCCCACGAGGAGCCACTCTCCCTAGAGACCCAACCAAAATCAAAAGAAATAGGGGTTGTACCATTCCAATCTGAAACATCGAAATGCAACAACAAAAGCAATACACGAGGAATAACCCATCAAAATCTCAAAACTCGGTACACCCCACTCGTAATACTTAACTTCACAGAAACTCAAGATAAAGAGATATAAATTCAACAAAATCATAATCCTCTGGAAAACTAAAGTGTTAACACAAACGGGTTCCCACATCAATGAACTAACAATGTCCCGAACCCAACAATTCAACAAGACTCAATTTCAAAAAATAAAAGAAATAACTTATTTAATTCCATAATAGATTCCATAATAAATTCCATTCCTAAAATATATTCACACTAAAACCAGAAATAAATAAACAATGCTGTCATATATTCATAAATTGATTTCTCTACTAAATTATCCTCTCAAAGTTGTAATTTAATAAATCAATAACAAAAGAAATAGATTTCTTTCTATTTTATTATTTCTACTATAACCAGATTTTGTTTTATTTTAACCAGAAAAAGAAACAGAATATTTACTGACTAAATTAAATGGTTACAACAACAGTTAAATCAGTGCAATCTAAATAAATGAGTTAATAAGTATATATACAAATATATATATATATATATATATACGTACATATATATATATAAATATATATATATATATATATATATATATTTATAAAAGTAAATTTCGTATGGTGAATAAAAAATAGAAATTCGTGTTTTACAAAATTAATATATACAAATTTGAATGAGGAAATTTTAACCCATACATTGCACGGGAGTACACGCCCGGCCGTGGGCAGTCTACGGACTGCTCACGGCAGTCCGTAGACTGTCACACGGTACCGGTGGCGGGGTGGTGGGTACGACCGAGGCCGAACTACCACACAGCCACAATATAATAATATCCAAACATAATATTAATAACAGCGCCGACGGGATACAAAACGAGTTTCAATAAATTTTAATTTTCATTCAATATTTTTACATATGAATAAATATATATGTGTATATATATATTTATATATATATATATCTAATATATATATATATATGTATATATATACAGGGATCTGAACACTTCGAAATAAGGGAAAAATAATCACTGTTCTCTGAACAAGAGAAATATTTTATAACATACATGCATAATAAGAATATCATAATCCCAGAAATTCATTGAAAAGAAATTGCTCTTTAAACATATCTGTATTTTTTTCTTTTAAAATGAAGCAACATAAATACTGTTCATTTCCAGATTTCAAACCAAATCCCTTTTCAATAAACAACAGCCCAGAACCCCACAGAAATTCCATTTTAATAAATAACAATCCCAATTCCCGGTTAATTTTCATTGATTAAACAATAACCCCAATAGATTTTCTTCCCACAACATTTGATTTCCAACCCCAGATGAAAATTTCATACACAGAAACACAATTTCTATTTTATTTGATGCTACCAAAAGTAAATAATTAAAAATGAAAAGAACCTAGCGTCCTGTGTTTGAAGAAGATCTGTAGAAGCTTAATCCCTCTCACAGAACCAATTCCTTACTGCCGATTGTTCCCAGCAACAGATCCAAATCTTTCTTCCTCTTCAATAACTCCCCCAGAAAATAGAAAGGACAGAAAATGATTGAAAGCAAAATTTCTCCAGCATTCGAACAATCCCCTCAACCAAAGAAAACCCCTTCTTAAAATCAATATCCAGGAAACCCTTTCAATTTCCTCTTCCCGTGAATACCAGAAGTCACATCTCAAGAAAATAAATCAAAATAATTATTAATCCCTTTAATTCCTTTTGTTTCCTTTTCATTCATTTACATTTCATTTTCTTTTATCATGCATTTGATTAAAATTAAATAAATTTAAATCCACAAAATTGAACTTTTATATAATCATCATCTCCACAATACTTTATTAGATAATTAAAATCAACCATTTGTAAGATTCAAAATAAATGTAATATTTTCACCACTACTACTAATATTTATCCATTGCTTTATTTATTTATTATTTTATGTTTTTATTTTATTAATTGCTTAATTATTTAAATCACAACCTAAAACCATACACCACATTAGATAAATCATAAAATTCACAATAACATACAAAGACCAATGCAACAACACAATGACTATGACCAAGACGCACAAACCAAAAAGGTACAAGACTATTGACACCTTGGAACAGAGTTACTTTCATGTCACCTTTATTCAACTTCCTACCATTGGGTTGGTTCAATGCTCGCCCAGACCTATCGAAATAGGTGGAATCGAGTCTTATTCCTGCAAAGCCTGCATCCAACAAGGTGATATACAATATACATACATAAAATCAATTACAAAGCATTGTGAGAAGGATTTGCAGTGTAGCAGGGCGCTCGCGAATGAGTGATGCTACCTGTCCCCTCACCAATTCATATCATCATCTAAAGCATTATAAGTTTACATTAATTTGCATCAATATCATCAATTACTATTTTCTAGTCTATTGAATTCCAAATAATTTCATCAAAAAAATCGTAATAAAATATCATCATAATATCCATGGAATCATAAGAGTATATAATCAGTAACAGTCTAAGCTGCCACAACATAATATCAACAGTATCATCAAAACCACAATGTGCCAAACAAAACCATAGAGAATGTCAAAAATCAAGCAATAACATGAGGGGTATTACAATGTGTTTGGGAATGACTGATGATGAAGGGAATAGGTTTCCTATACAAAACTAGTGTTACATCTTAGATAGTAGATGTAAAAATAGTGATTATGTAATATTTTATGATGGTTTTTTAATAAAGATCATGGTTACTCTTGGTCATATTTCACTAAGATTTCCTAATAAAATCATGCAAGTATTAAGACCTTTAGCATTGAAGCTAAAGTAGGGACACACAATTTCAGTGACTAGTTCTTCTTATTAGAACAAAAAGTAATAAGGGTCTATGGGTGCCCTCAAGCCCCACATGTTTTACCTAATTTTGTTTATATTTGAAATGAATTTTTAGAATTTATGTGGAAAATGTTATGGATGGAGCAGGATGTTATGAAAATATAGAAAAAGGGGACATTCTTCCTTGACCTAACTAAATGTGAGGAGCTATCTGTAGGTTCTGACACTCTTGAAGAACATTAGAACTATTTGAATATGGGGTATTCATTGAAGTCATGAGGAGAAAAGGGTCATTGATCCTAAAGGGCATATTAATTTTATAAATCAAACACTTCTCACTAAATTTGGGATTACCCATGTAATGGATTACAAAGAAGATGTAATAAGAAATCTCTTTACACTTGATGAAGTTTTTCAGAGAAAGAGGAAGTGGGAAATCATAAAGAGGCTTGAGGAGGAGAAGAAGAAAAGGGACATTGGATTCCAAGGATTCTATGTTGAAGTAAAGAATCCTATCAAAAGTATGAACATAATAATTGACAACTTTGAAAGATTATATGTTGAACCAAAAAGAAAACGTAGGGTCAGTCTTCAAAACCATCCAAGCTGCCCATCACACCAAGTAGTATTGTAATGACAGAGCCCCTACAAGACACTGCCATAATACAATCAGAAGCATCCCCTAAGCAACGAAGTCCTAAAAGGTAGAAGACACATGGAGTGGCCCCCTTAGTGGCATATGAAATAAGTGGAGTAGGGGATACTGAAGAGGTAGCCGATGTACTTTTGAATTTTAAAGATGATGAAGTTGATCAACCACCACCTAAGATTGCAACTAATGCTCACAAACCAGAAGAAATAGTGGATGTACATGGGCATAATGATCAAGAAGCACATGATGATGAAAGGGTGATTCTTGCCCTTAGATTTATTGAAGATGACAAATTTATTCAAACTCCCGAGTTTAAGGATTTTTGGTTTAAGATGAAAATGAAATAATTTGAGGAGAGACTTCAAATTAATAAGATGGCACTGAGGAGTCACAACATGACCAAATGGTTTCCCAAACTCTTGAAGAACTCGGGATTAATGAAATTACTGTTAGCCCCTAAGAAGCAATAAAATTGTTCTTAGAAAGTAATATAATAATTATCCTTGGGATGGAGTTAAAATATATATTCTTATTGGATCAAGTAAGAAGGAAAGAAGATCCCATGTTGGTTTCTAAACTCAATTAAGATGAGGGAATGAGTGGCACATGTTACAATCCAAGACTTGAAACTATAGCCTTTTGGACAAAGAAAAAAAGAAAAGATAAAATAAGATTGCTTGATGTTGTAAAAGAAATGAGAGGGAGTGCCATGGTAAGGACACTTCAAGAAACATTAGTATTGGAGGGAGCTACTATGACAATGCACTCAACAATGTTTACTAGGGATGCGGTTAAAGATATGAAGCTTAGATTGATAGAATATGAGAAAGTATAGACTGATCTAAATGATAAAGTGAATAGGTTATTAATAGAAAATGTGAAATTGAAAGAGCAGTTGAAGGGTGTAAGTCCTTCTCAAAGCTCATAATTAATAGTTTACTAGCCCTCTGTCATCTAGAATGATACAGGTGCAATCACTGTTGAACAAGTAAATGTGCTAAAACAAGAAATTGAGAAGTTGAAAAAAACTAATGAAGAAACAAAGGAAAGAGAAAAGAGAGAAACCCTTAGGGTATTCAAATAGATCTTGGAGCATAGGGTTAAACTAATTGTGGGAAAATTAAAAAATGTGTATGAATGTTATGTCTTCTTGTCACAAGCATTTGATCAGATAAAGGCCCATGTACCTATAGTGGACCCCTTATTTAAGAAATGTCAACTTGTACATCACACCTTAATGAATTTGTACAGAATTTTACAAAGGAGTGTGAGCCCCCCATAGCTTTAAAGCATACTAATCAAATGGTTTGAATGGTCACAAATGAATTTTGATACATATCTACAGAAGACCAAAAGATCAAGGAAAGGATGGATTCATTTCACACACTAAAGCAGTGGTTCATGCTTAAGATACTAAGGGATGATGATCAACTGAAAGGCTCCAAGGATTGGATAGATGAGTTTAGAAAAATTGTTCCCAACTACCTCATTAATTTATAGAAGGATGGTGACATAAATATCCACTGCCTCAATTTTACCTTGGATGGAATAATTGCATTGGATGTTGGATACTCAAAATTCATCACAGATAGCAAAGGGTTATTAGACAATAGATGGAAGATTCACTTGGACAACACACAAAAATTCTAGGAGTACAAATGGCCTTATGATTACATGGTGTACCAATGGGAGAAAACATATCTAGCTCCCTCGAAAGAATAGGCCTTGCAGTGAAGTACCAAGCCTTGTAGATACTATCATGGAGAGAGGACCTTGCTAGATCTGAATGATCATAGATACCTTATGATGAGTAATAGACTTCTGTATCTTGTGAGTGCTTTGGAATTCAACATCCGATCATTTCTCTTCACTTCTCATCTTTCATTACTTTTATGTAATCCTATGTAAACAATGATAATTAAGACTTTTTGAATTATGTTAAAAGTGGGTAATTGAAAAGACACTTTTTGACATTTCAGTCAAGATAAAATTTTGAAACATATTGTAAAATATTTTTGAAGATCAATAGAATGAAGTTATAATTGGTGGCTAAATTCTAGTTTCAATTATTTGTTGAAGTGAATTAATGAATGCTATCTTGTTGTCTCTAGTTTGATCTTTCCTTGTTATTTAAATCAATATAGCAAGGGTATATCTTGTTTATCAAAACACATTTGTTGTCAAACAATTCATTTTGTACTACATTTTGGTGTCAAATCTTTGGTAATTATGGTTAGTTTCATTACATTCAAATTCTAAATTTTAGGAAATTATATACAATAAATAGATTGATGGTTTTTTGGATAGTGAAATTGGCTCTCTTAAAAATTAACAAAAATATCTTGTCTTGAAATATCTAGAAGGATTATTTTAATTAAAGAGGATTTTGTGGTTTTTTTCTAACAATGATTAACAATGATTTTACAGTGCAGCTAGCTTTCTATTTTCATTCAAGATACAAGTCATGATCAAAGTCAAGCACATACCAAGAAGATGGCACTCTACTTCAAACCCTCAACCTCACTTAGTTTAGTCTACTTACATGGGGATATTAAGGAAGTTGCTAAACAATTAATATATATGATTTGTTGTTTATGAAGGAGAATCCTGTGAGATCCAATATGGCATTGGATCAATATCTAGTTTCTTAAGTAAAGATGTTGTCACAGTTGGGAAACTTGTTGCGAAACATCAGGTTAGTAATTTTTGGATGTTAAGGCTTCCCAGTTGGATATCAAATATCTTTTCTCATCAACTTAGTTTGGAATTTATGTATAAATGGATTCTTTCATGGTGTAGGTCTTTACTGAGACAACACATGAACCAAGGTTGAAATTTTTATTGTCCAAGTATGATGACAATATTGGGATTAGTTTCTAGGAAATTTATGTTGATAATGTTGGTCTAGTTAGGTTAGTATTGATATCCTTCATTCTATAATTTGAGCGAATCACCTTTCTTAATTTTTGAACAAGGTTCTGAAATCAAGGGTTTAATATGCATATTTTAGGCCTATGTTGAACACTTTGTTTAAGGAATTTTTTGACAAGACTAGAATTTTTTAATTGATTTATCTTTCTTCTATGTTTAGACTTACTTTTGTAAACTTGCAATATACAATGCACTTTTATTATTTCTAAAATGAGACTAGTAGTAATTTTGTTGGTCGTATTGAGGCACAACTTCATTCATGGAAGAAAAGGCAACAATTTGTTGCTCATATTAGATGGAACATTGCATATAAAGGAGGAATGATTCTAGTTAGGTTGTTGTTGACTGTATTGAAGGAGAGAGCTTCATATATGGGACACGATCAACACTCTCCTTGGATTCTACACATTACAACTTGCTTCAGGAAGATTGCCCATATTGTAGAATTTTTAAGAGATGAAAGGGGCATGTGCTCACATTGAAGGGCTTCAAGCATGCGTTTCCATCATTGCAAAAGTTTTTAGGAGAAGTTTCTTTCTTGTAGTAATTTTTGTGCAATATTGTAACTTAGATTTTCAGTCTTGTGATTGAAAATAACAATTGAATACTTTATTTGTAAGTTGTAACTAGAGCACCTTTCTTTCATTAAAAAAGTTCACCGATCTTTCCTTATCAATGGTTCTCTTATTGTGTGCAGTTGATGATTGATGTGTATTTTTGTGTTTTATGCTTAAATCATCAAATATCAATCAATTAAAATGATTAAATATACTAATAATTGACATCAATTAATAATTAAATTGACTAAATATACTACCTATTGACATAAATTAGTGAAATGTGAATAAATATGATTGGATATATGACCAATGAAATTAGTGAATAAAAATGACTAAATAAGTGACCAGTTAAATATATTAGTGAATAAAAAATGATTAAATAAGTGACTAGATTACAACAATCAATGGCTTAGAAATATATCAATGAAAAAAAATGACTAAATAAGTGACCAAATTGAAAAAATCGATAACTAAATCAATGACTAAATATACTACCAAATCGATCAATCAAAACAACCAATGAATGAATAAAAATGGTTTAGTCATCAATTTGGTTGCATTATATATGACTAGCAATAAACTACTAATGGTCACATGACCAAGTTCAGTCATTTATAAGTAGTTTTTAGTAGTTTTTTCAGTAGTTTATTGTTGTTTTTGTACTAGTGTATGTTTATTTGAATTGATTAAGTGATTATGTGATTATTAATATTTACAATCTCTTTTCTTTGTTTAGGTGGGAGATAGTAAACCCAAATGAAGTTATAAAGTATATGCCAAATCCAAGACTAGTAGATGGTACTAAACTATTCATTTGAAGTTAACCTCATCATGACCACATATGATGTAGACATTATAAAGGTATGTGTCAAGCTTAGTGAAGAAATTTCAAGTTATTCATTTGAAGTTAACCTCATCATGAGAACCTATGATGTAGACATTATAAGAGCAACTCAAATGTATGAATGACATTGTAAAAGATCTATGAGAACGGAGTACCTGAGGCATCCTTGAATCCTATTTTTGGTTATTGTAAGAGAATATTATAAGTTGATTTTTTGTGCATGAAAATGGGGCACATTGATTCAATATTTAATTTAAGAGGGGTGTTGGAATTCATATAGGTTGACTTTTTTCTCATGATTTTGTATTGCCATTTGATAGTTTTGAGAAAACATTGTGCCTACAAGTACAAGCACTTGGGTGTCATATTGGTGTATGAAGCATATTAGACAATTGTAGCACACACATAAGAATTAGGATTGGTAAATAAATCTCATTTTATTGTAAACATCATATTATTAATATAGTGAGTGTAATAACCATTGATGGTTACCAATCATTTTCTTCTTCTTTTATTCTCTCCCTACTATAACTAGCTCAATTGACAAACTTATTATAAAAACTTTATTTATTAAAATAAATCAACCTAATGATTATATATCAATATCAATATAGCATACCATCTATTCACATAAACATTTAAGAAGTTCAATTTGTAAACATTTATGCATAATTTCATAAAATAATGTCAACATATCATAAAAATAATCACATTTACAAGTAATAGAAGCAGGTATGACTTGTTAGATGTTGTTCAAGTAACATGAATTAACTCAAGTACCCCAAAAGTTCTTCACACATGTTTTCCAACTAAAAATTCATGGTTGGCCTCAAACATTTGTAATTGGGTTTGGGATCTAGTTCCCTAGTGCCTATTTATTGCTTCCCTCAAACATTTGTAATGATATTTACTCAAATTTTGAAATTTATTGCTCCCTCAAACATTTGTAATTCATGCAGCGTAATCCCTTAATAGTCTAAATTGCAAAAGGGCATAAATGTTTGATGATGTGTTACCTAGAGAACGTGTCTGTTACGAGCATTCTTTCTGAGGGATCACGATCATGTAGGGCATATCTACAATAAATTCTCTTGGTTATTGTTATTTCAGAGTCATTTTCTCATTGTGTCCAATTTTCACTAGATAGAAAAATTGTCAAATGCAAACAGTGTAAAGTTGCAAAGTGGTGCAACTTTTGTTCTGTAACTCGTGTGACCAAACAAACTATTCCAATGCATTTGGATGGGTATGTTTACACTAGGAATGGTCTTCTTTCACACCCAAACACATCGAATCACTCCAGCTATGTTCAATCAATTCGATCCCTTAAGAGTCCAAAGTGAAAAATGGATGCAATCTTTGACGAGCTATTACTCAAAAAATGTGACGCTTACAAAATCTCCATCTAAAGCTATGGCATCGCGTTGGACCCCTCTATAATAAACTCTTAGTTTTTGCTATCTTGGAGGGATTTTTTTTGTGGTGACAAATTTTTAGTTGAGGAAAAAGTTATCAAATGCAAGTAGTGTAAAGTTGCAAAGTGGTACAACTTTCATTTTGCAACTCGTGTGACCAAACAAACTATTACAACGTATCTAGATGGGTAAATTTACACTAGGGATGGTCTTCTTTTGCACCAAAACAAACTGAATCACTTTGAGCTACGTTCAACTGGCTCAATCCCTTAAGAGTCCAAAGTGCAAAATGACTAAAATCTTTGATGGGCTATTACTCAAAAGCTGTGACATTTACAAACTCTCTTTTTGAGGCTATAGGATCACGTTAGACCCCTCTATAATATCTCTTGGATTTTGCTATCCCGGAGACATTTTTCCATGGTGACGACTTTTCAGTTGAGGAAAATGTTGTCAAATGCAAGTAGTGTAAAGTTGCAAAGTGGTGTAACTTTCATTTTGCAACTTGCGTAACCAAAATGACTATTCCAACACATCCATATGGGTATGCTTACTCTAGAAATGGTCCTTTTTCACACCCAAACATGCTGAATCAGTCTGAGTTATGTTCATGCAACATAATCCCTTAAGAGTCCGAATTGCAAAAGGGCAACAATCTTTGACGACTTGTTACTTGAAAACCATGATTCTTACAAGCTCTTTGTCTAAGGGTAAAAAACTACATTGGGCCCCTCTATAATAGCCTCTCTCAATTTTTGCTATCTCAGAGTTGTTTTCTTATGGTGATGACTTTTTAGTGATTGGAAAAGTTATCAAATGCAAGCAATGTAAAGTTGTAAAGTGGTACAACTTTTGTTCTGCAACTCATATGACCAAATGAGTTGTTCCAATGCATCTAGAAGGGTATTTTTATGCTAGGAATGGTCCTCTTTCGTACCCAAACATGTTGAATCACTATAAGATATGTTCAACCCACTCAAATGTCCTACAAGAAATTGAATCTTAGTGGGTGCCCACCACAAACTAATGAGACCTTTCAATCTTAGTGGGTGCCCACCACAAACTAGAGCTTATTTTAAAATACCACAAGCAGAGGTGAGGACCTAGAATAGGAGAAGGAAAAAAAATGAGAGAAGTGATGATCCGCCTATGAAAATGGGATATGAAAAGTAGAAAATGGAATAGCAAAGCATACAAGAGCCATTAGAGGTTTATATAGAGAAGGTACAATAGGTTACACTATAAATATCCATCTTCCCTCTCCTCCTAGCTTTATCCCTTTTAAATTCTTCCTTGGATTCCATATTGAATTAGCACATAAGTAAATGATACATTGTTGGTGAATCATTTTTGGAAATATTGAAATTATTTAGCATCAACTAATAAAGTTGTTTAGCATCAATCAATAAATATTCAAGACTAACCATGAAGGACAACAATGAGAAATGATAGGGCTAACCAATTAATAAGTATACACGTGAATAAGTCAAGCATACATGTGAATAAGTGAAGAAAAATAACTCAAATACATGTAAGCCTTGAAGTATAAACATGAATACATAGTAAACACATTAATACAAAGTATATGCATGAATACAAGGTATACACATAAAAACCCGTAAGTCACAAAGTATAGATTGGAATACACGTAACTCATATTTATTGAACTGTGGATTTATAATGAAAATATGGACACCATTGATAAAAATAGATTTGTATGAATAAAATAGACATGTCGGCATACATCAATATATGTTAATATAAGTATAAAATATATACAAAATAGCCATATAGACTTACAAGAATGCCATATAGACATACAATGTCAAATATGTACAATACAAAATATGTCCAAAAATGCCATATAGGAATACAACAAAGGGCCCTGGAATCAAAACTCATTGCCCTTCATGCTCTCGAAATAAAATCTTACACTTTTCTTGTTGGTTGGATGGCGATAAGTCTGTCACTCATTTATTCTAAGGTCAAGGAGTGCTCTTGGTGCTCCTCCTAGGGTTTAGTTCTTGGTCAAGCCTTATCTATTACAATAATAAGTAAAGACATTAGTATATAGAAATTACATTATAAAAAATGATATATTTAACAAAATAATCACTTACCACCACTAGACGATCACTCTCCTCGAGGGAAATATTTGCATACCCATGTTGTGGAATGTTGAAGCCCTGTATAAACCATCCAAAGAGAAATTAAACTACAAATCAATAATGGTTTGATTTTTCACTAATTAAAAACTATAACAATGAATGTAAATTGAAATTTAGTAATCTACCACATACCCTCATGAGAGGCACCGAGGATTCTATAGCAATAGAAACACCAAGCTCCATTGCCCTATCAACATCTGACTCAGGTGTTTCTACTTACAACATCTAAAAATAAAACAATAAATTACTCAATCATGAAAACTGCAATAGTGATGCACGTCATGGTTTAAAATGTATAAGATAATGAATAAAATTTTGAGTACTTATTGAACTATATATTTCTCACTATCATGCTTACTATTTTCCCTATCCATAGCTTGTTCGAAAGTACTTTTTTTAGGATTTTATCCATAGCAGCAAGGTGGTGAACCATTTGATGAAATGCTTTGGTGGACATGTATGAAAACTGTGTTGGCATAGAAGGCAGTGAATTGTTTGAAAAAATGCCTCAAAGAAATGTGGTCTCATGGTGATGGAATTCCATTACAAATAAATGTGTCATGGCATTCCATCACCATGAAACCACATTTCTTTGAGGATTTTTTTCAAACAATTCATTACCTTCTTTATGGTATTATGCTGGGATGGTGGTCTTGGTTATGAGATGGAGGGTGATCGTGACATGAAGAGGGAGGGGTGGAGTTATGAACAAGTGGAATAAAATGTGGAAGGTTCCATGGATTGGTAAATTGAGGATGAGGATGAGGACCTTGAAAATAATTTCGAGGGGAATTTTGGCTAAAGGCTTGGTTTCTATTCTTAAGGCAGTGAGTAGTTTAAAAGTATGCCTCAAAGAAATGTGGTCTCATGGTGATGGAATGAATAGTTTCAAAAAATTCCTCAAAGAAATGTGGTCTCATGGTGATGGAATGACATTCCATCACCATGAGACCACATTTCTTCGAGGAACTTTTTTAAACTACTCACTACCTTGTCTATGTTATTGTTTACTATTATGCTTTGATAGATTTTTTCCAAGCATCCATAGTTTTTTGGAAAACACCTTTTTTAGGATTTTAGCCATAACAGTGAGGAAGTGAACTGTTTGATAAAATTATTTGGTAGACATGTATGGAAAATGTGGTAGCATAGAAAAGGAAGTGAGTAGTTTGAAAAAATGCCTCGAAGAAATGTGGTCTCATGGTGATGGAATGAAAAAATGCCTCAAAGAAATGTGGTCTCATGGTGATGGAATTCCATTCCATCACCATGAGACCACATTTCTTCGAGGCATTTTTTCAAACTACTCACTGCCTTGTCTATGCTATTGTTTACTATTATGATTTGATATATTTTTTCCAAGCATCCATAGTTTTTTGGAAAACACCTTTTTTAGGATTTTAGCCATAACAACAAGTGAACTATTTGATCAAATAATTTGGTAGACATGTATGGAAAATGTAGTAGCACTAGTAGAATTTAGAAAATAAATGACTAGGTGACTAAAAATTGATGCAAATTAGGGGAGGAAAACTCAAAAAAAACTTAAATCAACCAATCTTGAGACCCTAAAACATCACAAGCCTTTAATATTTAAAGCCCAAAACATGGGGGCAACAAATCGAGTTTTTTTGGCCATAACTTTCAGTGTAAACATGATATCCAAAATGTAAAGATAGTTATAGATACCCATTTTGGCTTTATACAACATATCTCAAAATTAGGGTAGGTTACTTTGTACGAAATCCTTTACAAATGGACTATCCTTCTGCCAATTAAGCCTAAAACATGAAAAATTAGACCTAAGGCATCATCAAAACACGTGCAAACCTCAATATGGAACCATACAACTTTGGAGCATGGTAATATACAACATTTTAGACTTCCACACTAAAAAAATATAATTTTACACCATGGAAACCATGAGAAATCATATTTTGAAAGTCACTAGTTACCTTGCCTAGGGTTTATGACAGTTTTGAACTATTTTTGCCAAAGTTGCAACATCTCTCTCAAAACTCAACAAAAATAAATGAGAAAAAGTGAATTAGAAAGTAGATTCATATGTATTTCAATCCCAATTGGTATGAGATCAAGATATGGAATATAAAATTCGTACCACATGCTGCAACAGGCTAGTTACAGAAAAAATCTAGAAGTAGCAGTCACCAATTTGATCATAACTTACATAAAACTTAACAAAAATCAACTAGACCAATTGAAAATGAAAGCTAACCCAATCCTATATCACACAAAATCATGTTCAGATCATAAAAATTCTATATAGTACTGTACCATATCAAAGAATAGTGTTGCAACATTCAGATTTACAAAAAACAAAGGAATTTTATTGCTTAAACTTTAAAATTGTAACCACCAACCACACCCCCCAAACTAGTCTTCGACCTTACAAGGACTTTTTAATAAGTTTCCATCAAATTACCAAAATTTACAAAATAATTTTCAACTTCCAACCATTCACCTTCCACTAGACACCAAAAATTACAAAAGTTGCTTTTTCGCAACTTGACAACATTCAACAACTTTGACACTTTTACATTTGCACACAAACTTAACACCTAGTGAACCAAACTAGAATCCAACACATTTAAAATGGTCTTATTAGACCTTATTACATATTAAGAAATTAAAAAAAATAAAACATTAACTTTTTACCCCTCTTGGGCATGAGAACATAGGTGCCCCTACACCATAGTGGTCCACCATATTTTAGTGGATCTAAATACAAAACTTGTAAATCAATATATTAAGACAAGACATCATCAAATTTAAATATTTCTCAAAGAAGAAATGAATAAACTATTTCGAGTGGGTTTCATCCATCCTATCCTATCTTGTATCTAGTGGGGGTATCAAACATTGTTCCATTTACTAGAGACATCCATGTTTATATATTTTTTAGAGATCTCAACAAACCATGCCCCAAGAATGATTTCCACTCCCTAGCATTTATATCATACCAAACCTTATAATTATGAAATGATATGTTATCCCTCATGGGTCAATTTTCAAGATACATATATGATCTTCTCCATGATATCATGAAAGACAATATGGATGATTTTGTAAAATCTAAAAAAGAGAATGCCCCCAAGTTCTCAAGCATATATTTGATCAATTAGTTGAATATCAAGTATATCTCAATCCTAATAAATATATCTTCTATGTTACCTATAAAAAAATATTTGGTTTCATTGTCTCTCATAGAGGAATTAAGGTTTATGCAACAAAATTCAAATATATCATACAAATGCCTCCACACATGAAATTAACACAATTATATAGTCTTTAGGGAAAATACAAGAAATTAGGTGCTTCATTGATCAAATCATGGATAAGTGTCAACTATTCTACCATATAATCTATATGAATTTAACATTTCAATGGGACGATTCCTATCTGTAGACACCTAAATTTGGACACTTCATTTGTCAAAATTTATCCCTTTTCATCTAAACATCCTTTTATTTGCATTAATTAAGTAATATTACTATTATTTAATTAATACCTCTAAAGTTCTTCTAATCCCTAAGGTATCTAGTTAAATAATTAAATACCTTACTTCTTTAATCCCCCTTTTATCAAATGAATTAAATAAATATGATATTTATTTAATTCCTCATATGTCACATCATTTTCCTTAATCTTAATTAATCTCCTAATCTCATCATTAGAGATGTGCACATGCCTAATCCTTGATTAGGATGTGTCACATCCTCCAATTTTTGCAAGTTGGTTTCTAATCCTCATTACCCTCTAATTATCTTCTAATTATTGATTAGTTAAGTCTAATTAGTACCTTGGTCAACCCTTGCCATCCCCCAAGGAATTTTTAATTCCTTTTTATTCATCCAAGACTTCTCTCTTCCCCATGTGAATTTTTAATTCACATTTATTCTTCCAAGGAATCTTCTCTTCCCCATGCAAGTTCTAAAACCTTTGACTTGTCACATCACATGTGCCAAAGTCTTCTAGAATCTTTGACTTGTCACATCAAGTCACATGTGGGTAAGTACTTACCTTTTTAGGCACCTTGTCTTATCTGAGGTACTTTCCACCTCTCCCTTTGGAACCTTGTCTTATCCACAAGATTCACCAATCATTCTGAATTTTAAATTCACTTTTATTCCTCGAAAGAATATTCTCTTCCCCATGTGATCATTGAGAGGTCACATCCAAGTACTTGCAAGGTACTTGTCCTTCCTCTACATCATGTACTCTCCTTCCACCTCACCTAAACATCACCATTTCTAAACCACTTCACCTACCACATGTCAAGATGTGAGGGCTTGAGAGTTCTCAACTCACCATATCCCTTCATTTTGGCCTTGTTGGCTTAATCTCAATCGTTGAATTCTCTAGAGAATTCAAGAACCTCTATAAATACCCCCTCTTTTCTTTCATTTAAGAACTTTTGCATGCCATAGCCAAACTCTTGCAATTTTGTCATTTGAAGCCACACTTAGCCATATTTTCATATCTTGCACTTGCATCCATTATTATCCATTTTTGCAACCATATTGCATCCTCATTCTCATTTTACATCAAGAAGAGCATACACAACATCACGAATCAAGGGCCAACCAAAGGACAACTTGAAAAGGTAAAACTTTCCATTTATTTTGTTAAGTTAAATGTTTTTCTTTATCTTAAGGTGTAAGGTGTTAATCTTTGTTTCTTGCACTCCTTTGTTTGCTGCTTATTTTTGAAATGATATTTTCACCTGATCACACTATCAATAGGATAATTACTGACTCAAGCATTATCTAGCCTCACCATCTATGCGCATGGATCCTATTTTAGAACAGCCTCTACTACTCTATATATCTTGCACATTAATTGCACTAAGGGAAACCCTTATCACAACATGATGATACTATTAAAGAAAGAAACATTTATTACATTAGCCACACCAAAAATGGATATGAACTCAATTATACTACTACTGAATGAGCATGCCTAACTATCATATTTTTCTTGCAAATGCTTCAACAATACATGCTTGATCACCAAATAAAGCTCACTTTGAATGTAGATCCAATCACATATTTTTTATCAAGAGAATCCATCATATTATGAATGATGAATGGGTCATGATCCTAAGTATATTTAATATCAAATTTATGGATAGAAGGATATTAAAGGATAGGTTGTTATTGATCAACTAGCTAAAGATTCCTTAACAAATACACATCCTTTGATTTTAAACTTTTTTGATGAATCCATATTCATGGTTAATGAGACATCACTATGGAAACTCTACATTGATTGATCATACACATAGCATGGATCTAGAGCTGTTATTCTCTTTGTTAATGCTTGAGGTGATTTATTACCAAAATATTTTAATTTATCATACAATAATAACATTATGAAATATGAGGCTTTGATCATAGGAGTTAAAATGGCTATCTAGTGGAACATCACATAGCAACAAGTTTATGTGGATTCTTAAATTTTGATTAAATAGGTCAACAATGAATATCAAACCATAGAGGATAATATCCAACCCTATAAATGCATGGTGGAAAGTTTCAAAGAATGCTTCACTCATATTTAATTTTAACAAGTAACTTGAATTAATAAAATGCTTTCCTATTCTATGAATAATATTGGTTCCTTGCTAGATATACCACATTATAGCCATTGGCACAAATTTCTTGTTGAACAACTCATGATTCCTATGTATATGATGTCCCTAAATTTTAATTCATTTATGAGATTGTTGGTCCCAAATATCCTTGGTATTACAACATATACACCTATCTACGTGACCAAATCTTACCACCAAACCTCTCATGTAACAAACACAAATCATTCATATAATGAACCTCATTTTGCACTCTCCTTGGAGATACCCTTTATTGTTAAGGCTATGATGGTTCCTCATTGTGATATTTAAACGTGAAATAATCTCATCTCGCATTACAAGAGTTGCATGGCGATATTTGTCAAGCTAAAACTAGTGGGATGGTATTGGCAAAGAATTTTATTAGGACAAGATACTATTGGCTTATAATGAAGAATAATGCATGTATATATGTTAAACAGTGCCTTAAATGTTAACAATAAGGAGATCTTATTCATATTTTTCACAATAATTGTAACCCATTACTACTCCTTGGCCCCATTATTAATGGGGCCTTGACTTAATTAGTAATATTTTTCCCACTTCATCCAATGACCCAAAATTTATAATCACCTCCCTCCCTTGAGTATTTTTGAATTGGTTTGAATTAATTCCCCTCACATTTACCACTAGAATCTAACTATCAAATTCATCCTCTTTCATACAATTTTCAATTATGGCATCCCATCCACCATCATCATAGATAATGACAAAACATTCAGAAACCATCAATTTTATACAATGTGTGAATGTTTTCACATCCATCATTGTTGGTCAACTCTATATTAATCTCAAGGTAAAATTCATGCTGAAGAAATTTATTGAAATGTTATTGGTCCTAGCTTGCATCTCCACCTTAATCCCACCCTTTGGGAATATTGCTCTAGTATTTGCACACCTACTAGTGCCACTCTATATTTCCTATTTTTTTGTTTCAAAGCCATCTTTCCTATTAAATTTGAATTTCCATCATTGTTTATATCTTTGAAGAAACTTAAATTGATGATTAGTATTATTCTTCTCACATGCATTGTTTGGAACTCCTAGATGAATGGTGCCTTAACACCTTTAATCACCTACACATTTATCAAAATAATCTCTAGAAGTTACAATAAGATAATTAGACCTAGATATTCTAGATTAATGACCTTGTTCTCAAAGAGAATCAAAAGAATCTCCAAGACTAAGAAAATAAAGGAAAATTTGACCCTAGCTTGTTGGGTTCTTATGTCATCACAACTAAGTATGGATTAGGTGCTTTTAGTTAGAAAATCAATAAGGGTAACATTTAGATGGACTTCTCAACATCATCCATCTTAAATATTTTTATGCCTAATCCATGTAATATCTCATTTCAATTATGAAAAATTATTAAAAAAATCCAAAAAAAAAAAAACTAAAGAGAATTAATTCATCCTATGGTGAAAACCACCACTAGTGGCACCTTAGACAAGTACCAATTCGAAAATCTAGAAAATAGCTTCCATGTATAGAAGGTAGCTCCATTATCCCACAAATTCTCTTCCCATCCTTGTTGAACCTGTTATCGCCCATCAATTATCCTACATCTTCTCCCACCCACACTATCTCTTCCCTAGTTGATCCTTACATGTCTTGAATTCCATTTCTATACTAATTTTGAGCTTCATGCATGGAACCTACTCATGTTACTTAAATTTTCTATGTGATCTAAATTTATTTTTCACTCCCATAAGGCACCCATTAATGCATTTATCACATCCATCACTACATCCTAATATTTATACCACTTTGAATAGATAGTTTTCATGATTATTTCTATAAAATAACCACACACACCACCGCATTATCCCATAATAGAAATAATTAGTATTATCCAATGATATTTTCCCACCTCCATGGCCATATAAATATTCTTATATTTTGTAGTCACATCCACAACAATCCAAAGTCTCATCATATTTAAGAAAGATATCTCTATATACAGTTATTAACTTCTCCCCTTGTTGATGCTCACCCCCATGGTCCTATTTGTGAGTCTATCAATTGAATGCAATCAATGGAACTTCCTTGCTCATAAGAATACCCCAAAAAACCATGCTAACAAATTATCCATTAGTCACCTCAATAAAGTGTCTTTATTACCTTTTTCCATTTGAGTCCTATGTTCTCTCCATCCATCCTATACATTCACAAGCTATATTATTCCTCACATCAAGTAGCATCATTTCATTCTGATTCCTTATAAAAAAGTAATAATGGTGTATGTCATTTAACAATCACTTTAAAAAAATCATATATTTTCTACTTCTTCTTCTACCTATTTAGGATCACCATGATCCTCCATATCATGGTGTTATTTGAGTGGTACAATCTAAGGTTACATTCTTGATCTTTAATGTACAATGTATGCATGGTTATGCAATGTTGTACCCACCAAGGCCTATCATGAACTTGTGCTATGTTTCTCGATATTCCTTTTATTTGTGGTTGTCTAATACAAAACCCACCAAGGCCTTTCAATACCTTGTGAGTTTTTGGAATAACCTATTATTTTTTGATTCAATTATATACATGGGATACATCATCACCTTGGTTCTTTATACCCTAGTACATAATATCACATGGTATATCAAACTAATTTACCACTAAATTTATGTCTAATAATTGCACTCAAAATCCCTCCCCCCATCTTATGCTCCCACCTATGTTGCCATCCCATACTACTATATATCACTTCATCTAGATATTTCTTAATCCCAAGTGTATTTTATTCTTTCTGATTCTTTCTTGTTCGTCTATCTCCCCATTTTTGTCTCACCCTTGTATTAAAGTTGTACCCTAGTATGTCACCTAGATACATATATGTTAGTATCATTTGCATCCATATTCACTATCATTCCAAGATAATGATAGTCATAAGCATGCTCATTAGATCATTAGAACCCTACACAGATACTCAATTTTTTATTTAGGTACAAGTTGGGGAACTATGAATAGTATTTAAAATTATTTATTCATAGGTATATTTAGAAATATTTGATGTTTTTATTGCATTCATATCTATCCACCTAAATTCATCATACATATAGAAACCCATCCATAATCCCAAAAAATATTTGAAACTTTGACACATCCATGGATTTATTGAAATAAACTAGGATATTTTTTATATTCCCTATGTAGCTAATTGTTGATGAAATATTTTATTAGAGTTTTATGATACATATCTTTGATAACCTTTGTGTTTCCCACCCTATGCACCATCTCATCCTCAAAGGGTTTAGGAATAAAAGAAGCTAGATTTATTTCAATCCTAATAATCAAAGCTAGTCCAACCATCTGGTACATCCATACCCATCATGCATATCCTACATCTATACAACATCATAATAATAATCGTGGAATACTCAATCATAATGCACCCATTTCCATCTTGCATATCATGCATCCATCTAGATTCATAAAAATATTAAATAATAATCATAATCATGAAATCCACATGACCCATAATATACCCTAGGTCCTAAATCATACCAATTGCATCATCATTATAATGATATCCATAATGATAATCATAATATACTATCATTAAATCATTAGTGTACCCAAAAAATATAATAACATCACATAAATCACATCCATAAAACCTATAACCATATCCATCACATAAGAATACTAATATCTACCATCAGTGATATCAAAAATCACATACACCATCACATCCATCATATACATCACATTATCACATTCATAATCATAAAAATCATATACATTTAAGTTAAATCATAATCATGATCATATAATAAAAAACATCACAAATCATAACCAAATAGCCACCAAAACCATCTCATATCTCATATGAATCATGTCATGGTATAAATGTTTCATATGTGCAAAAAATGTGTGTACATTGGCTCTACAGAGTATCAATAAATACATGTTAGAAATATGCCCCAGGGAATATGTCAAATCATGTCAATCATGTTATTATCAAGGGATAGCTATGGCTAGACCCCTATACTACTAATTTTCTTTGTGATGGTGGTGGTAGTGGACCTTATGGTGGTCCCATAGCAATTGACACTAATTTGACTAACCTCGTTTGATCTACATAGATAGGAGCTATCTATCCTACTAGTGCAACCTACTCATATAATTAGCAACAATATCCTAATTCTTTAAAGGCTTATGCCACATCTCTCCTTTAACTTATCGCCTCTGTAAATTCTTGTGTCAATGCTTATGGCCCCAAGAGGCCTCTAGCTATATCCCTCTCCTATTAGATTCTCATCATATATGCCTCTAATCTTTATATTTGAGTTCACAAGCCATATCTCTCTCCCACCATGCTTTATCTCTATACTTGTAAGCTATCTCCCTTTTCCTACAATAGCTCCATCAACACCACCACCTTATTTATCTCCCACTACAAAGAAGATCACTCACTCAATGCCTATTCTATTGTTACCTCTAGTGACTCTTGCCCCTCCCATCTCCCTATATTTGGCACTCTCTATAGATGCAAGTATTGTGGCCCCTCTCCCTACTTCTATCCATCTATATTTTTTTTCCTACTAATCCCACTACCTCCTACAACTTCCTCTCTTGTACCCCTTCCTCTAGCCCCCTCCATCTCACTATACTTTGATCACTCCTAAAAAATTCCCTTACCTCTTTCTACATTTCCCCATCCTTAAAAATTCATTATCTACCCCCTTTCACAACCTCTCCTCCCCCTCAACCATATCTCCTAAAATATTTGGAAACTTCTTAGATCCTATCTTGAAGTGTACTCTACTAAGGTAATATCAATGTGAGTGGGAACTAATGTCTCCACCACCATTTGTATGCTAATGTCACCCTAGCATCAACAATATCCTCCTTTCTCTCCCACTCTATCTACTACATCTCATCCTATTTGAATTGCACATCCCCCTATCAATATATGCTCCACATTGGCCCACTTCCCTATCTACTCACACAGAAACAAATAGGCCCCTTGGTACACCTTATTTCAAATTAAATTATTTCTATACCATGTCTAACTTGTATCTCTTAATAATGCACTAATATATCCTAATTAGATAACACTATGTGGTAACATATTAAAGGTATCAAACATCATCCATCCATACAGGTACCCCTCTTGCATCTCATCTAACACCCACTACAAGCACTCCATGTCCTCCATCACTTGATACCTAATTATCCTTTAATACCCAAACACATAGGGCTCTCCAAAATATAGTTTAACCCCATACCCAATCATACAGATCACTACAATATTATTGAAATCCCACACTTGTAGTAATGTAAAAATCCCTAAGTTGTGCCCAAATTTGTATGTGACTAGGAATATATCTCTATATAGGCATAGTAATATACATGCCCCCATTCAAACTACTATCCACCCTCCGCGATCTTTTCCATATTGTTTTTCTACCTAATATGGAAGGTTCATTTGCTCTTGTTAGGTAGAATGATGTGATTGACAATAACTACTATGAAAAGTGGAAAATATTATACCAAATGCTTGCAAGCATGTCCAAGTCCAATGTTGTCCCTCTCCTTGGGATATTTATCCTCCAAAACAAGAATTACAATGCTACATCCACCACACTTCTTGATATGTACACCAACTAAGACCTAATCAATACTCAAAGTATCCTCCATAAATCCTCTAAATCAATTATCTTCTCCGCAATTAGGATATTGATGGTACTAGTCTCTGACCATCACCTCTCTACTAGATCATCAAAATCACTCTATGCACTCAAATAGTTGGTATCATTATGATGTGCTCCAATCTAGTGGCCCATAATGTAGCCCAATTTGAATCATTCAATCATGGAATCAAACTTAGGACCCCAAACATCCTCTCATGCATCTTTAATGGCCACAATCACTCTTGCACAACATTTCACAACACCCATGAACCCTCATAAGCATCCTAGTGTATTCCTATGCATGCATTCCCATCCCCTTAGCCTAATTTTGTTCCTAGGCACAAAAAGTTACCCAATGCATTTGTTGGGTTCCTCATATTATTATTGTTTTACCATTCCTATATTCAACATAACTGCTCCATTTCTGTACACACAACCACCATACATTTTCCTAACCACTAAATTGTGTAATTGTTACAATTACACAATTATTATGATATAGCATATAATTTCCTCATTTTTGATAGAACCATCAATTAGCTCCACAACTATTGAAACCCTTGATGGAGCCATTGTGGCCTTAAACATTTTCTAATTTATATTTTTATTGCTTTGAACTAGCTGTTCCTTCAACATATTTCCACCCCTCATTAATGACCTAAAAGTGTAATAAATGTCAATGTTTGGGGTATATGCACCATTTTCCCCACCTCCTATAGACACCTGTATCATCTCGATCCACTTTGTCTAATGACCATCAACTAGCACATTTTCCATTTTATTTCTATTTCTTTTATACTTTTCCCTCCAAGTTACTGTTGCTTAGGGTATAAACGAATAGTTTTTGTAGACACTAAAAAATGTCCTAAGTCTGCGAGCAACATTTTTCCTTGATCATCATCTTCTAATAATTAAATAATTTTAATTATTTAATTAGGCTTGATCATATTCCTCTATTAATTAAATAATTTTTAATTATATAATTAATTCACTTCCTAATCTCTTTTCTATCTTGGTTGATTAAATAAATTAATTGCATCACTAATTTCCCCCTCTTCTTCAATAGTTAAATAAATTATTATTTATTTAATTATTTTATCACCTTTCATCTATAGTTAAATAATTACTATTAATTATTTAACTATTCATGGTCTTTTAATTCTTCCATGGTTAATTATTTAACTATTCCCTTGTCATCTTTCCTTATTAAATAATTAATCTAAGTTAATTGTTTAATGTCTCTATTTCCATTTTCCTCTTATTTAACTAAATGGTTGAACAATCATCTTAATTAAATTCCCATTTTCATTTTCCTCCAAATAAATAATTTGAATAAATTATTTATCTCCACTTGTCATTTTCCTTCATTTTTGAATTAATAATTTGAAATAAATTATTTATGCACCACCTGGTCAAAGATGCTCTATCATAATCCCCTGCCATAACATTCATTTCTGTCATAGCTTGCATGTCTGTCATAGTTGTTAGGCATCATAGCCGTCGACGTCATAGCTTTTCCATGCATGGCATATTTTTGGTGCATCAATTCTGAACCATTGATCTCGACATATTTTCTAAGGCTCAATCTTGGCCATCCATTTCATAACCTCCCTCTCATGCATTCTCATCCATTGATCTTGGAACCCTTCTAGAGGATTAATCTCAGTCATCCATTTGAAAGTTTGTCTATAAAAGAAACCTCCCCCCTCCACTTTGTCCTTAACAACCATTATCTCAAACTATTTGTAGGTATTTGCACAACTTCAACAAAAAATATAAGGGAAATATTGGCATAAGAAGAAATAGGAGAGACAAGAGAAGTGATTCAAGTTCAAGCATGGAGAGTATTGCAATTTGATGCTTTTATTTTCCTTATGCTTTCATTGTTTTCTCTTATTTGGATGAGGTTAATAGTATAGAGGTGTTGGCTGTCACTTTATCTATGCTATTTTATTTTTAACCCCATCTCACATTGGTGAACCCGACGCAAATCTTACAACTTTGTAGAGAAATCTATTTGTTTTCTTGTTTGTTTTTATTGTTTTGCAGGTTACAACTAAGAATTCGCACAAAATCCTGTCATCTTCTTTTGAGCACACAAAAATGGCTGAATAAAATATTAAAAAATGATTATTTGGGTTTTGTAGGCCTCGTTTTTAGCTTTCTAAAACTTTAAATCGTTTAAAATTTTGTTAAGATTTGAGAAAGTTATTGTTGTTTTAGTATTCACTTTTTTTAAAATTTTATCTTTTAAAACCAACGATTTCTTTTGCCTATAACATTTTTTGTGTAGAATCATGGAAAAATACTTTCTGGGTTTTGAAGGTATGAGTTTCACCTTTTCGTGGATTCAAATGATTGAAAATTTCATTAAGTTTTGAGAAAGTTATCGTTGTTTTAATTTTTTATTATCATTATAGTTTTTTTTGTTACTAATCTCTTGTTTTCAGCATGTGGCTTTGAAGTGGAGCTCCCAAAATTTCTTCTTTTGAAGCAACAAAAAAAAATTGAGCTCTTAGTTTAGTTTCCTTTAAGTTCTCTAGTTCAATTTCATTTCTTTATTTTCTACTTGTTAGCTTTTGGATCTCTAGTCTAGTTTTGCAGCTTTCTCATTGGTCCAAGATCATTTTGTGAGACTACTAACAAGTGGTTTTGTAGGTTCGAGTGTCCGAGAAATTTATTTTGAAACCACTTTGCTTGTTTTAGCTTAGAAAACATTTCATTTTGGTGCTTAAAAATTTATGATTGTCTTTCTCACATAGCTTTAACTAGGGGGTAAAAGAACACCATGTAGTAGTGTTTGAGGGTGGTAGGTATTATGCTCTCACCTTGTGCAAACTTGGTGATCAGAAAGCCAGACCCATCTGATTTTGTGTTTACCCATTAGAGGGTCTTCCTTAGTGGTAAAAAGTACTCACCCTAAGGGAACGACCCAAGTGGTAATGGGCTAAAGCCAAGTCCTTCTGAACCACTATATAAATTTGTGGCTGCGAGGAAAGTTTGCAATCAACAGGACAGTACATGATAGTTCTCCTCTAGTATCTTTATGATATGATAAACCCTTGTTCTAAGGGATGGGAGACCTCTTGAGGGAGTTTATCATCATATCCCCTGAATTGGATGCCCTTACTAGACACCTTTTTTTTGGAAGCCTAGCCATTTTTAGCCATTGCTTGGTATGGTGCAGGGTAGAGTATCATGCTCGAAGACACTCACTACTGACTCCCTTGAGTAGAGATAGCAGTTCTCGGGAAGTGAATACCTAGGAATCCAAAGTTGGTGTGCTCATGGAAGTGAGTATCGTGGAGGGGATCCAGTGCCACCAAACTTCTAATCTATCCACTCTCGAGAAGGAGAGGTGTTTAGCACCAATCCGGGGTATTTCAGTGGGCCTATACCAAGTATACAAACCCTTTTCCTATTAGGATTGTGCTTGTTTTCTTGCTACCATTTCACATCAAATCAATCCTAAACAAATTGCTTGATACTATATACTATGTTTTCTAGTTATATCTTATTAGAAATAGTCAAAAATTTAGATCAAAACCATTTAAAAAAAATCAAAACTGTCAAAACAACATTCTGGAAAACAACTGCGAGATACAAAGCCACAACTACCTAATTATCACAATTGCACAAAATAATTGTCCAAAACTGAACCAATTCATCATAATAGTGATCTTGACTTCCAAACCAAAGACTTGCAAGATTTACCAATTCATTTTAGGCATTCCCATTAGAAATACATTGCATTATAGGTTGCATTCCTCAATCCTTTGCATTACACAAATTAGACCTTAACTTTTAGGCTGCATTCAAACCTTTGGATTTTGAGCATAGGGAGACCTTTGAGCTTTTGAAAATTCTTGGTTACTTATTCTACTTGTCATTGACCATTTTCCTTGTCATTTGTCTTGTCATTGTCACTTTGTCAATTTGAGTCTTGGTCTTGGTTGTCCTCTTACGATCAATGACATTTGGAATTTGTTGCCTTGGATTTACATTAGCTTGAGTGCCACGCTTTGTTTAAAATTTTAGAGTTCCTTTGCATTAAATCACCCTCATTTAGACTCAAATTGCTTAGGTTTTACTTTGCATCCTTATTCCAAAAAAATACAAAAATATAGCTCACTTTACCTTAAAGTATCATATAAATCCTTCATTATCCTTGCATTTCCATACCTCAAAATACAAGAAAAAAAAACAAAACTATAGATTAATCTCGTTATCATTAGCGTCATTTAGTCATCTTATTACTCACTTTGACCATCACTCAATATTTTAGTGTCCTTTAGCATTCATTATCCCCTATCTTTTAGGCATTAGTATCTTTTCATTTTCATATCCTAAAATCCAAAAAATCTGAAAAACATAGCACAGTCTCATATCCATTTTGCATTGTCACCTTGCATTATCATCCAAAAGTCACAAGTTTTACCTGGTCCTCACTAAGTTTTTCTTATCCATCCTAATTCAAATTCATGACCATGTCTTCACTTTACCTTGATCTTCTTCGTAGTCAAGTTGAATACCAATCAATCCTCAATCATCAATACCAGCCACTCACATACCCTTCTTACCAACAATCCATAATCCTTAGCCATTCATCCATCTACCCCCACTATCAAGTGTCACTTGACACAATTCATACCATTAATCCTCAACAAACATCCACTTATCACCCTTATCCTAACCTTGACAAGGGAAACCAACCTTCCACTTGTCCATTCCAATCCTCCATATCCTATCATAATCCATCATCCACTAGTCCATTCCAAGTCTCCACATCCTATCCTAGTCCATCATCCACTAATCCATTCCTATTCATTCCATACCAAGCTACATTTAGTCGTGAAAATACATTTGGTCATGGTCTCCAAAACCACATCACATTGCCTACACCTTGGGATAATTGTCAAAAGAAAAGTCCAAAGCATGATATCATAGCTTTACCTTCATGTCAAGATCGAAGTATTCCATCCCATGACCCCATCCTTAAGTCCATCCAATAAGTACTTCTAGATAATCATGACATCCAAAATGCACCTATCCTTGATCAAGATCCCATTCCCAATCATGTCATCCAAGAGAAACCTATTTTTGACCAAGATCCTACCCTTGAATATGAAATCCAAAATGATCCTCTCATAGACCTTTATATCATCCATGATCAGATAGTTGAAGTTGATCCTATCCAAACTCCAAACACCTCTATTTCCCAAGATGATACACTTGTATCCTTTGGCCACATTGATAATCAAACAAATGACATGGATCAAGTCAAAGAAGAACACAAAAAGGCTACTATGGATCAAGAAGAACATAAAGAAGCTACCATTGATCAAGTCAAAAAAGAAGGTACAAAATATACCATGGATCAAATCGACATCCCAAATGATCAAGAAGAAACAATCATGATGAATGATAACACCAACATATCCTATCAAATATGATCATCCACTTTTTTCAAAGCAAGCTTTCTTGCAGATGAGAAGATTCCAAGCAACAATTTCCACATACAAAATGATGGGTTAGCATCTTGCTTCCAAAATGAAAAAATACCCCATTGCAAAGAGAATATGTCAAAACATGCAATATCAAGGAAGAGGACTAGGCCGACATGAGCAAGGAATTCTAGAACCAATACAATTTTAGGAAAATTCTAGATATCAAGGTCTTGGCTATTCTTCAGTCAGAGAATCAAATGTTGTTAGTGGTACCTCCTCGATATTGGGGGCAACTTTATTAGATACAAACATCAAAATGGGGGCCATGAGTAGTTCTTACCATAAGGTTGCTGCCAACACTCCTTCCATCCACACAATAAATTGTCATTCCAAAATGAATAAACCTTCTATTTGGAACCAACAAAAAGAAAATTATTAAAAATCCAAAGTTCAAAATCAAATGTCAAAGGCTATTGAATCAAACAAAAATCAAAGTGGACAAATGAAGTTAAAATGGATCCCAAAGAAAAATGGATCAAGCAAATAAAATATTCCAAGTCCAAAAGTGAATCAAAATGTGGAGCCACAATAAAAGAGGACTCCCACATATAATAAATGTCCACCTCTTTCAAAATGGTCATCAAGCAAGGAAAATAAAAGTGTTGGTTCCAAACACTATCCCAATCGAAATTCCAAACTCCATCATCCGCCATCCCAAGTTTGGAGAATAAAATTTGTTACATCCAAAACACCAAATAGTCCATCCACACCTACCAAAATCCATCATAATCATACATCTTGCCTAAAGTTTAAGAATCCTACTTCACAAATCCATTGCATCTTGACAACAACTCTTTACCATAAGGACTCCCATGGTACTCTATCACGGTGTGCATATTCTGATAAGGCCAACTCTATTATCAGAAAGGATCACAATGACATCGATCAGTTTTATGCAAGTGCTATGATCCTGACAATACAACATCTTCATAAAGGTCACTATTGGCATATCATGACACCAATATCTATATCAACATCATCAAAGTATTTAGAACTTGTAATCAACGATCATCCAAAACATCAAGTCGATATAAAAAAAAAATGTCACCCTGATGAAAACTTGGAAAACAGGCATCTTGTGTGACATCATAAAAAAAAGGAAAAAGAAAAAAAAAGTAAAGAGAAAAATTTCATCCAATAGTGAAAACCATTTTTTATGGTGCTTTGGAAAGTACCATGATGAAAACCTATCAAACAGGCATCATGTGTAAGAGCAATTATCTATGTGGACCATTACACTTGGGGGAAAGTTGTCTCATCTCTCATGCCTTTCTCATGATGTTTCCATTTATTTATCCAATCCATATCATTTCCATCCATTTTCCCACCTACCTTGATCTTGATTTAAGAAATGGGGCACAAACATAAATCATGCTTTGGGAAATTTTTTGACATGTCTATCCTTTGGGCATACACTATCCATGAAATATAATGCCATTTCCTTCATATAATTTATCCAAACCCATATCTCGGAGAAAACAAATTGTTCCTATGCGACATAGTCCTTGGAGATCATATACTAATTCTTTCAACAAATAATCCTTATGTCTCCCATCCTTTTCCAAAATCAATTCATTATCTTTTCATACCTATTATTGGACTTGGTTTTCCCTTCTCATTAGTTTAAGTATTCTGATATGCTTATCCAGATTCCCTTCATAATCCCATCTTATCCTAAGGTTAGTCATTCCAAATGCAACAAGCCTAATCCATAAAATCTTGCTATGCACCCTAGTGCATCATCCAAAACATTCCTTGGCTTTGTTCCTAGCCTTGTTGTAGACCTTGATCCTTTAGTCACATTATCATCAATAGGATATGTCTTTCCCAATCCTCATGTTGTTTTGGGATGTATCCTTCCCATATCAAACAACATTGTCATTATCATCATCACCTATCAATTGGTTTTTAGCTTGAATACGGGCAAGATCATGTTTGTCCTTAGGTCCTTGTGCATGCCTACTTGGTTGATTGTGGGTATATTTCATATGCATTTTTCATAATCCTTATAGTTATCATCCATAACAAAGTCTCATCTGTCCATAATAAAGCTTTGTCATCCTTATCATGGCTTGAGAACCACCAAAAATTTAGTATCCTTTGCCTTCATGGTCATTCTTGGCATTCATCCATTGATCCCCTCGCACATAATAAGTTGGTCTTGCACCTGACTGGGGGAAATTCCTCGACCTATGTCTTCATTGGAAATGATATTAGCATTATAAAACATCAAAATACAAAACAATCAGAAAACTTCAAAAAAATCCATTAAAATCATAAAATGTCCTAAAAAAAATCCAAAAAAAAATCATAAAACTTCAAAATCCAAAAACAACAGAAAACTTCAAAAATTCCAAAAATAGATTTTGAGTTTGAGTTTGAGTTAGTTTGTGTTAGTAGGGTTAAACTATGTTTCCTTTGTGCATTTTCTACGTAGGAAAGACTCATCTTAAATGAGCCCTCGAGGCATTAGGTTACTCCTTTTAAGTTGTCCAAATAAAATCATGACTTCATCTTTTGTCAAATAAGGCAAAGTCAAGTTGTGTTGAACTACGAGGTCTCTGCACATTGCTATGTAGGCAAGGCCATCTATTGATGAACCCTCGAGGCCCCCTAGGTCAAGTCCCTTAGGGTTTGATAGGTCTAGTCAAGTCCTTGGTCTGAAAACAATCATCTGTCAAAACAAAACCATCAATGAAAAAATGCACATAACCAACAAAATATTTCATCAATCGACCATCCTATCATCAATCAATCAATCTTGTCATTCAATTAGAATGGGGCATCTCGTCATTTGTCTCATTTGGGCTTATCTTTTGACTTTTATCAGGATATGTCCTTCTTGAGATTAGACATTGTCAATTTGATCATTTACTTTAAGCAAGATGTGTCTTTCTTATAGTCAGGTTTCTTGTCAACATTTATCAATTGGTCAACTTTATCAGATGTGTCCTTTTCCTTAAATAGGATGTTTCCTTCCTGCAGTTGGGTATCATCACATTGATTGGTCATATCAATCAATCTTTATCAAACAATCAATCGATCTTATCAACCTTGTCAATCAATCTTTCCTTAGTCAGGATGTGTCCTTCCTGAGGTCAGGCACAATCATTATCAATCAAATCTTGTCAACTTTATCAATCAATCCTTGTCAAATCAACCAATCTTGTCAATCAATCTTTCCTTGATGAGGATGTTTCCTTCCTGAATATAGGCATGATCAATCAGATCAATTTGTCAACCTTTATCAATTATCAATCAATCTTGGTTAGCTTATCAATCAATCTTCGGTCATCTTGATCAAACAAACAATCTCATTGTTATCACTGGCAAGCACTATCATGGCAAAGACTTTGTTGGGTTGGAATTGTCTTATTATCTTGATTAATTTTGGGTCATGTTACTAGTCTCCTCGAGGATTTCCTACCAACAGATTTAGAGGGATGATGATGGATCATGGCCTCTTTTCCTTGTTTGTTGTATGCGGTTTGTCTTGGAAAAAATACTAGGACAATTGGGTCCTTAGTATGAGTCGGGGCATTCGTTGTTTGACTTTGTCTTTTGACTATTTGTCTCTCCCAAATGGTCACCTTGCACACCTTGGTCTATGTCATACCATGGTGTTTGTGGTCCATTTGTGACATTTTGACACCCAATGATGATAAATATAAAAATGTAAGCATGAAATTTGGTTCCCTTATCATTTCCTATCTAACTTTCCATCTTCATCCTCTTTTCTCTTTCATGCTAACACCCATCCCCTTCCATGCTAACATTTCTTCTATCCTTCATCCTCTAGTCTTATCATCCACTTCAAGAGCACATTCATGTTCTTTGAACCCGCTTGCCCTCTCGAGGGAGCATACCTGTACCCTACTTTCGCTGGGGCATATTTTAGAATTAAATTTATTTGACACAATGTGATGAATTGCATTATGTCAAAGAGGGGTCAAACGTAGACACTGAAAAATGTCCTAAGTCTACGAGAAATATTTTTCCTTGATCATCATCCTCTAATAATTAAATAATTTTAATTATTTAATTAGATTTGATCATATTCCTCTATTAATTAAATAAATTTTAATTATTTAATTAATTCACTTTGTTGAATGGTTGTATTCCGGTTCATAGCTCTGGTCAAAAGTGTTTACCCCTTGAATAAAATAAAATAAAATACAAAATACAAAAAAATAAAAATTCACTTCCTAATCTCTTTTCTATCTTGGTCAATTAAATAAATTAATTGTGTCACTAATTTTCCCTCTTCTTCAATAGTTAAATAAATTATTATTTATTTAATTATTTTATCACCTTTCATCTATAGTTAAATAATTACCATTAATTATTTAACTATTCATGGTCTTTTAATTCTTCTATGGTTAATTATTTAACTATTCCCTTGTCATCTTTCCTTATTAAATAATTAATCTAAGTTAATTATTTAATGTCTCTATTTCCATTTTCCTCTTATTTAACTAAATGGTTGAATAATCATCTTAATTAAATTCCCATTTTCATTTTCCTCCAAATAAATAATTTGAATAAATTATTTATCTCCACTTGTCATTTTCCTCCATTTTTGAATAAATTATTTGAAATAAATTATTTATGCACCACCTGGTCAAAGATGCTCTGTCATAATCCCCTATCATAACATTCATTTTTGTCATAGCCTTCATGTCCTGCATGTTTGTGATAGCCGTTAGGCGTCATAGCTTTTCCATGCATGGCATATTTCTGGTGCATCAATTCTGGACCGTTGATCTTGGCATCTTTTCTGAGGCTCAATCTTGGCCATCCATTTCATAACCTCCCTCTCATGCATTCTTATCCATTTTTCTTGGAATCCTTCGAGAGGATTAATCTCAGCTGTCCATTTGAAAGGTTGTCTATAAAATCAGCCTTCCCCCTCCACTTTGTCCTTAACATCCATTATCTTCAACTTTCTTGCTTACTATTTGCAGGTATTTGCACAACTTCAACAACAAATCTGAGGGCAATATTGGCATAAGAAGAAATAGGAGAGACAAGAGAAGTGATTCAAGTTCAAGCATGGGGAGTATTGTGATTTGATGCTTTTATTTTCCTTATACTTTCATTGTTTTCTCTTGTTTGGATGAGGTTAATAGTCTAGAGGTGTTGGCTGTCACTTTATCTATGCTATTTAATTTTTAGCCCCATCTCACAATTTTTACTCCCCAACCCTATTTATTCACCCCATTTAACTATTTCATTTGGCATTTCTTCCGCGCAACTTTGTATTCCTTTGTTTTTCTTTCCTTCATCTTCATTTTCCCTCTTGTATCCATTTTTTTATTATTTTATCCTTTTGAGAGACCACTAGAATATTTTCTCACCTACCTACTCTTTCGAGGGGCATCACCCTTCTACCATATTTTCTTCATTTTTTCCACATCAAGGCTTCCTTTTATCTTTCATAATTCCTCAAGTGATCCATATTTTATTTTCCTATGAAAAATTTATTTTAATGTTATTTTAAAGAGGTACAAAATGTAGACACCTAAAATTGACACTTCATCAATTTTCATTATTTCTTCTAAAATTGATCATTTACATTGGATAAATTATCTTCATTTCTAACTCTTATATTAATTAAATGATTTTTTATTATTTAATTAATATTCTACATTAACCACAGTATTCAACTTCTTCATCAAAAATAATTTTCTTATCCATCCCTAAGATTTAGCCCTTGAATAATTATTCATATAGAACCTTATCCACTCTTTATTCCCAATATTAAATAAATAATCTTATTTATTTAATTGCCACTTACATATTCCATTCATAAACCTTCATGATTATTTACTTAATTTTTAATCATAACCACATGGGAATGCCGCTTATCATATGATGCATTTGTATGAGCATGCCAAGTGTTATTCAAAGGCATAGCCAAGTTGCTACCCTCTTGCCACTTGTCCCTCCACCCAAATCCTCACAAAAATATAAGATGCAACCCATCCAAACCATTTTCATAAGAAATCTTAAATGTTATGTTATAAAATGAGTGCTTACATCTTTAATCAACAAGACAAAACCACTTTTATAGTGTAGCTAGAAGGTTGACATGGATTGTTATTTGGTAATTTGTGTTGTTTGAATCTTCTAATGGTGTTAACTTAGTGCTTGTATTTGTTGGTGATTGATCAATTTAGGTTTTTTGAAGTTGTTCATTCTCGTCAATTTCAAATTAAGCACAAATATATTAAATAAAATATTAGCATTAGAAACTTTGAATAAAATATTAGCAGTAGAAATCCTACAAATGTGAGACCTTATGGTGCAAGAAAACCTTTAATGTTGAAAGCTTATTTCCTAATTTATCCTACCTAAACCTCATTGAATAGGGAATTGGGGGAGATAAGCTAGAATATATTATCCTTCCATTTGCATGAAGATTCCTAGCATGAAATTCAATTGTTAACAAAAATGTAAATAGTTGGTATTAGTTTTCCACAGTCCATCAATAAAAATAGTGTATACTTCCAAATTAAATTGTGTATGTTTTTTCCTCAACATTTTAGGTCACACTCAGTGATCCATCATTAGGAAGAGGATAATGATGGATCAAAAAATATATACAATTTAATCCAAAAGTATACACTATTCTTAAAAATGTAAATAAATATAATTATAGAAATCTAAGAAATAATTATATTTACAAATTATTATAAGAATATGAAAAATCATGATCACTACATTTGACTAACTTGAATTTTTTTATAATTATATGCTATAAAAAGACCAATAAAAATTTAACATGTGAACTAAACCTACTCTAAATATCAGAAATGAAAAATTTGAAAAAGATTGGCACACAAAACTTTTGAAACATAAGTTTGCAAATCTGAAACTAAACTAAAAAATGAACAAACAATTCTTATTTAGACAAAGTTAAACTAACAAAAACTTTAAAAAATAGAAAAGCCAATCAATGCCTCGTTGATCATGTATGCATTAGGGCTGCTTCATTGTGGTATGGCGTGTTGAAGATGCTTGCTTTAACTTCCTTTTGAAACAACTTTTCATTCAATGTACTCAACTATGTGGAGGAATAGATTACATGCTCAAACTACGTCATCTGCATATATCATTAATTCATATATGAATTTTAAAAAAAATCTTCCGAGATGATTTTTTTTTTTTTTTGTCAAATATTTCTTAATTGTTGCATCTATCAAAAGATATCATTTATCTAATTATATATCAATCAATCAAATAATGTTTATTTGAATTCTTTAATAAATAAGAGCAAATTGTATCCAAAATGTTGAATAGACAAAATGCTGGTGGCCTGATCAGCAGTTACCACTAGATTTCATCCTTTTTTTCAGGTTCCTGTTTAGATGAAAGCATCTTAGGCTGTTGATTTGTGGGCCGCAATGAAACATCAAGGGACCCTGCTAGCTTTGTCTAAGTTCTGACACCTTTTGAAAAATGGCGTACCCTCCAAACAAAATAAATGTAATGGTCCCTAAGAATGCTGGCCTATTACCTCCATTGACTTGCAAAGTCAAAAAGACCCACAGCATAAACCAGTTCGAGGCTTTTTCTTGATCAGCATCCCTTGACAACTAAGGAACAATGTGGGACGTCTGATAAAGCTGCTGTGGCCTCAACCAACTCTTCCAATTAAATTCCAAGTACTTGAGGTAGGTAGTATTTTTTTAATTTCTTCAATATTAAGTTAGAGGATTTTGTAGTTGACTATGATTTAATAGTTGTGATAGTATTTTTTTTAATTTAGTATCTAATTTTTTTTTTAGTATAGTATAAGTATTGCGAGTTTAAAATTGTATTCTTTAGATGTAAAAGAAAAAAATCATGTTATGTCAATTGATGCATTAATAGAACATGATTTAATGCACAACTATTGTAACTTAATGCATAGCTACTAGTCTACTTTCTTTTGTGGTTTTTTTAACACCTCAATAAAAAGCATGCTAATGTGACATTATATTTGATGATGTAGACATAAAACTTTAATTACATACATGGGTTTTGCCAAATAAGCTTTTGTAACAAATTGGGAGTGATTTGAAACAACTACTCAATCTTCTCATCATTTCAATCAAAACAACCAATGACTTATCCTTTAAAACTTTTTGAAACCTCAAAATGTTTGCAATGCACTGAATCTTCATGTTGTAATGATTTTTTTTTGACACTTATGTCATTATGGTGAAAGTCTACTATAATATTAATTTAAAAAAGAGATGCAAGTTGTCAGCTTTATAAAATAAAGTCAAAATAATTAATCCATCATTATATTTATTACTTTATTAGATGACTTCGTTAAGGATTGAATGGCTATTCGTAAGCATAATTCAATTTAACACTTAAAAGTTAATTTTGATGAATAAAAATAGAATAAATATTTCACCTTCTTGAATATAAATGAAGGCTAAAATTATTATGAACAATTTAACTATCAATCTAAATAATCTTTAAATAGAGAGAGAAGATAGTTTTGATTCTAGATATCTAGAAAGTCATGGCAGAAAAGAAGGAAAACCAATCTTATTATAAGAGAAAAGTTGGAGTTTTTTTTTGGGGGTGTGACAGTCAACAACGTAGATTTCCATTCCAACCATGAATGAGGTGGAAATAGATTTATCCAAAGGTCATCTTCATAAATTATTTGATTTCTCTTTTTGGGATTAAGACCAACATACAACCTATGATCTCCAAACATAGTATTCATTGATAGCATTTGGAAGCACTTAGACAACTGGAGTTGCATGAGAATGACTAGATATTCGTTTTAGTCGTGAACTTTTGAAATATCTTTATAAAAGTTTCAATGTAGAGGTCCAAAGAACTGAAAAGAAGAACAATGAGCAGGTATTAGATTACACCATATCAGCAAGGACACAAATTGAGCGACCAATGAGAATGTATTAAAGCTCTGGTGATAGAGATGGAGTGGTAATCATTGTTCAACAAACTGAAGCCAATCACGTTGTGTGTCGACATGCAATTGCATGGAATGTCAGAGTGATTTGAGGAAATGTGGAATGGTGTTTATGTCTTTAATGAAGTTGGTTAAGGTTTTAGTTTAAGACTTCCTATTTCAAGAAGACTTGCCATTTCCGTTGATTACTGCCACCAGAAAATTATATAATCTCTGTAATACTGTTATTATTTTATCAAACACTTCTTTACTACTATTATAATATTATGCTTAGTTCCGTTATTATAAAATCTATTAGTTAGTCTCTCAACTACTTATTTGATTAAGTTTATGTACCTCTTTCCTGATAACTACAATGGTTCTATTGGTATGTACTTTAAAAGATCAGATCTGTCATTATGTGTTAGCATGTTAAATGTATGCATTTTCAGTATGTATTTTAAAAGATCATATTTTTTTTTAATGATTTGTATTATCAAACATTTATATGGGTAGTATTTCAGTAAAAATTGTTTTAAAGTTTTTCATTAGATTTATATTGTCTTGAGCAATTTATTAATAAGAATAACATGTTGATGAATAAAGACATGTAAGAAATACAAAAAATGTTAAATTTAGTAGAATAAACTATTTTCTCTCTTTCTTAATTCTATAATCTTTCTCTCTTTTTTTTAAACCAAAATTAGATTAGGAGTGAGGAAATTTCGATTATCACAATTCATAGTTGAGATATTTATCTTTGTTTTGATATTTTGAATTATAGTGGTGTAATGTATATGTGTGTGAATGTTTATTTTATAAGAAAGGAAAATTTGATAGGAGATTGAAAATTTCTATTAGTCTTGATCAAGTTATAGTTAGATAAAGTTAGATGCATAGATTTATCTCTAGGTATTAGAAAAATACAACTATTTTATAAAATTTAGTTGACAAACAAGAAAGTATTGGAGTAAGAAGACTAGTTCCCTTAAGACAAAATCATCATCGGCAATAAGCTTTTGCATGTTGGCATTGCAATGGTTTGTCATTAATGTCAAAGGTCATGCATTTCATGGTTTATTCCTTTCATCCTTGATACATGCATCATTTATGAAAATGGCATATGCATGTTCTATGCACTCTATTCCAGTGATAGATATTCACTGCTCATTGCAATAGTACCTAAAGTTGCTTGAAATTAGTGTTCATCCTTCCTAGTTTGTGCAGGAGTTTCAAAGGGTGTAGAAATTACAAAGTGTAAAGTATTGCTTAATTGTTTATAAATCCTAAGTATCAAAATAGAATTGATTTTTGGGCATTACCTGCTCTAGTAGGTTAAGGGTGCTTTATGTAATGGTTTGAAGGGTGATTAAAGACATTGTTTTCATTGGCACCTTCTAGGGTTACCAATCCAACAAGTGAATATTGTATTATTTCGGTGTATTGAAGGTATCAAGCTTATTGTATGAGACAACAAGTAGGGTTTTGATGCTTATGGTATGGAACGACATACTCTCAAAGTTCTCATCAACAGATAGTGGTAGTTATGTGTAGTTGAAGAATACAGTGTTTTTATAGTTAAGATTTTTAAGTTTAGTTACACTTTATCACCAACAAAGGTATGGATTTAATGCAGTTTACCAGGTTATTGATTTCTATAAATAAATGTGGCTTATGCACAACATATGGTTAGACAAAGAGATGAATGTCTAAGTTTGCAGGCTCATTTAATTTGGTTGTTTGATTATTGTGTTTTGTAAGAAGTGATTTCTCTCAAAACCCTCTGAAATGAGTTCTTGAAAGTGGTGCTCGCAGTTGGATTGTAATCTAAGTCTTGTTTTTTAAAATACTAGATATAAAAAGACAGTGTGAAAATGAAGTAATGCCTTATGTGTTTTTTAGGTTTCAAATTTGATGAAACCTACAGGACATAAATTGCATTAAGACAAAAAGTAATCATGAGTTACAGTGAAATAGAGAGATCCTTTGTCTTTTATTATTTATCTTGATTCTCAACAAATGTTAGTAAGACATTGTTATGCCAGTGAGGCTATAATTAGTGAGATTACCATTTTGCTAGTGAGGCTATATTTTGCAAGCGAGCCTATATTTTTTCCAGTGAGGCTAAAATCAGTGAGATTACTATTGTGCTAGTGAGGCCTAATAAAATGAACTTTCAAAGTGATTATTTCTCCCTGTAAAGGGTTTTCCACTCATAAATCACTGTGTTATGGTTTCTCATTATTTGTGGTCTATTTGGTCTTCATGTCCAAACATTCAGTCTTGTGTACCTTTTAGCATTTGAATTTCTATGTTGATCAAGCATTTAATCTTGCCTATTTGATTGGGTTACTTTTAGCATTTGAGCTTCCAAGTTATCACAAAGAAACTATGTGCATGAGTTTATGAGTTCTAAACAATTAAATTGAATTTGTTTTAGAAACACTGATTCACCCCCCCCCCTCTCAGTGTTTCAGTACTCCAACATTGCATTCTCCAAAAACCAAATACTTTGTCTAAATTCCTCTTTGTGAGTATAAAACTCACATGCTTAGTTGCTTTTCTGCTATCCTTAATCTTAGGAAATTGATTCATGGAATAAGCTCGAAATACTTTTCAAGATAACTATATATTTTTGTAATTGATGTATCAAAAGCTAAGTGAACATATATGATGTTTGGAGGGTAACCTAGAACAAATAGGTAGCTTGATTAAGCCATAATTTTCATAAGGTAATTTTGAACTCTTATTCTTAAAGAAAAATGAAATTTTTTTTCTAAGAAAGGGAAACCTAGAGGTACCTTGTTTGTAAACCATTCTCCTAAAGGATTTATCTAGACATCATTCTTGACTCTTATCCTCAATTGGCCAACTTCAAACTTGGTTGTAGTCACTTGGATTGAAGGATGGAATCCTATATTAACACTAATGGGGCTACTCATGAACTTCCAAATAATGTAACTATGTTTTCTAAGGAATGTATTGATTCTTGTAAATATGCCTTAGCTTTGATACATGTTAAGCATGAAGATATGACTTGTTAATTGTTTCCTTTCACCCTAGACGAGTTATCCTATGAATTGTATCTACATATACTTATTTCCACAAATTTTAATGATCAAATAGACATATTTCATTTGCCCAAGCATAATTTAAGAGTAGTTCACTTCAGTAGAAAGGGTGCCAAAAGAGATTTTTTTTAACATCTTTCAAAAATGTATAGCCATCTTACTATGAATCATGCTAGACCCATGGATTTCCACCCATCAAAATGTATCTTAATGATTTCATACTCACGGCATCCATGTTCATGAGAAGAACAGTTGAGTTGAATATTTTAGTTCAAGCATATATTGAAGTAGTACATGTGTATCAATAGTTGAGGCCTCAAGGGTATGGAGTAGGGAACCCTCTCCTAGAAACTAACATGCATATATCTAAATATCAATGATAAAGTAAGACTTAATATAAGAGATCCCATTTCTTAAATTTTCTCCTCTTTGTAACTAAAAATCATCAAGGATTTCTTGTACACTAGTGTATAAACATGTTTTGAAGTGCAAGAAAACATAATAACACTTGGAAATATTTAGTAAGTTCTGATGGGCTTTTACTTTATGGCTAGTTTTCCTTCATTACTTTATGTTTTTAACATTTCAATCTGCCAAGTTTCACAAACATTCCTAAGACTTTATACATCTTTTATACCTTTCATGCACTTTAAACCAGATTTTAGTATATGGAAATGTAAATATGAAATGATGACATTTGTATGTGTGAGTGTTCATGAGATTCAATATGATTCTATGCTTAAATTGTGATTGTTAATGATGTATATGCTTTAGCAATGAAACTAACATCTTGCAGCTAGAAGAATTGTAACCCAGAACAACTAGATTTCCAACCTACAACATAAGGACCATAGGCAGTTGCAAGGGAAAGGTCAGAATGGTTAAAGCACAACAGTTCCAGAGAAGAATGAAGGAGACCATTGAATGGTCAACTGTGAGTCACCACAAGCACATTCCTATTCACCAAATAAGATGAATGGAAGAAGAAGTTTGTTTTAAGAAAGTTAACCCATGATGTGATATTCCCCATGAAACACATCTGTATCATGGCAGCTGACCATTAGGGAAGAGTTTTAGCTTAATTTATCTTCTTTTTCTTTTTAATTATGGTTTTCTATTACAAAGACTAAGTCATCTCCCTATATTTGAGGGAGATTGGATGAATGCTTTATGGTTCTATTACTAGTCCTAGAATGAATAAGACTCCATCCAAACCCTATATAGTGGGATCTGTTGTGAGGAGCGAATCTAATTAGTTTTCTAGAGAGATTTTTCTAATTACCAGTTGATAGTTGATCACTGTTAGTTTTTGCTATTAGTTGAATAAAAAATATGTATTGTTGGATGAATACTTAGTATATTCTTGTCAGAGTTCAGAGTTTTCATGAAATAAAGGATTTATTTCAAGATCATGTTTTATTGATTAATTAGTAAGTGTTGACATCTATTGTGGAAGTAGCAAGTCAAGAAAGGGCCACTTGAGGTACTACTATCCACTCTATTTTCCCATTATTAGATTAATTCATGCATTGTTGAGTTTAGTTAAGAAAGTTTTCAATTACATGCATATGAAATTCATGAATATGATTTTGTAATTGAATTGGATTTTGTAGCTTAGTATGTTTCATACTCCTGGAGTAATTAGTTATAGTTCAATCTTAGAAGTTAATAGCCATGGTATTAAGTGATAAGAACCCATAGCATAAGAAACATCTTAAGTTTATTTCCTTGTTTTATAATTTAAATGCATTCATTTTCTTTTCTAGCTTTTACAATTTTCTGTACATGTGTAATCACCTATACTCATTGATATAGGGAATTTTAGAATCCATGAGTACATATATAGTGCTAGCACTATCAAAATCTAATGAAGTCCTAGTTGATAATTAAATGAAGACTCTCATAGAAGATGAACTATTCAGTAGGAAGCCATCCTTTAAATTATGTGTCTACCTATAGCACCAAGTTAATCAAACATTAGAGAAGCCCTACATTTTTGGCACCATTTTCAGGGATGGTGCTAAGTTCATGATTATCTTGTGTATTTTAAATTATTTTCAAAGCTTTCCTAGTTTAGCAAAAAAAAATCAGCATTAGGGTAAATAGGTTTTAGTCAACAACACAACACAAGTTATTAACAATGTGCAAGAACCGTTGAACTACAAAGTTACAAACATTGCATGTAGAGGAAATGAGACACTCTGGGAAGATTTCTCCCCTCATCACACAAAGCATTAGAGGATACTGGTGAACAAAGTGAATAGAGTGAGGGTATTCCTAAAGAAGAATCATCCTTGACACTAGTACCTACACTAGACACAGAGGAGATTTCCGACATACACATAAGCATCATGGTTGATGTAGCAGTAGAAGACCCACCAAAGAATGTAACATTTGAGTTCCCCATAGCCAACCAGGAAATGGCTACTATTTTGAAGAACGTACCTCCTTCATCACTGCCTATCTTCTATGGGTTACTTATAGAGGACCTAGAAACCTTTCTTTTTTATTTTTATGTGCTATGTCAAAATTACAATTGTACAATAAATGCTCATAGACTCAAATTATTTATAGCAATAGTGAAAGATGTTGCTTTGAGATGGTTCATGGGCTTGGGAAGAGATGTTGTTCCCAATTGGAACACAGTGAAGACAAAGTTCTTGGAGAAGTACTAGTATTACTACAGAGGTATAGATAGAAAGAGGGATTACATCTTTAGGATGTCACAAAAATGTGATGAATCATTGGAAGATTATATTGAGAGGTTTTAGTTCTGCCTCAATAAATTCCATCAAAACAAACTCACTGATGAACCCTTGAAAATGGTATTCTTAACATGAGCTAATGAAGATTGTATAGATGTTCTCAACCTCATTGGGGCATGATACATCTCGCATTTATCATTTGATGAGATTTTGAGAGTATGTAGAAACTATTCTAGGTCTTTTACCAAGAAGGTCAAAGGATCTATAAGACATATTCTCTCAAGAAATCATCTAGTGGAGTTTCAAGGGTGGAGCTAAGCAATCTTCTATCAAACATGAAGGGGGACATCATTAGCCACTTTTCTACACAACTTGATACCCTCCATATCAAGAAAAATCAAGAGAAGGTAGAAGCAACCTTCATAAAATATTACCCATACTGTAGAAAAAAGAAAATCAATTGCAAGTGTAAGAAGTTGTCCAATATTTTTGAAGATAAACAAGGGACTTGATATAATTTCATGGCTTAGAAGATGAAGATGGTCAATTTTTTTACTTAGATCAACATAAAACATGGCAGCCAATACAATGTATTCCCCAAGATCCCTTGAACTATAACATTTCATTTCTAGTTAATAATGTAAATTTTCCTAGTTGGAATCCTCAATCTTCGACCAATGTGCAAAACTCACAATGGCTAATGCCTCAATCCAATTGGAATCAACAAAAAAAAAATGTGGCCACCACAGAATTACCAAGGACCTAATTATAATTCTCAGTGGTCACCCCAACAAAATAAATGGTAACCTCAGTGGCAAAGAGGTCAGTATTGACAAAACCATAACCTTAATTATCAGTAGTCACAACAACCCTTATAGCCACAACAACAAGCCATAATGCCAAACCCTTCAATAGCTACACCAATTCCACCAAGAGCACCTTAATTTCTAGCACAACCTACACCTAACCCAAATAATAAGCTTGTAAAATAGGCTTAAGATAATGACACCACACAATACCCCACCTATGGGTTTGAGGTGAGTGATGTACACCTCAAATCAGGGAAAATGTTAGTTGGGCCTTCATCTCCTCATATCATTGAACTGACCAATGAGGAACTCCCAGAAGAGCCCACAGACAAACAACTTAAGGAGCCTGAGTCAAATTAGGTCAACCCAATAGCCATGAGTCCAAAGCCTCTATTCCCTAAGAGATTAATAGTCCAAAAACATCATTCACAAGTTGAAACTGGTCTATTGGGATAGTTCAAGGATGTTTGCATCAAGATACCCCTTATCCAGGCCATTAAGGAAGTACCCATTTACACCAAAAGAGTGAGAGTTATGCTTCAAAAAGATAGGAAAGAAATTTAAGGACCCTCAGACTATGCATCTCTTAGGACAACTTGTAGCATTATGTTGGGAAGCATAACTATCCCCAAGTATGCAAACCCTTGGATCCCTAAGTGGATTTAAAAATCAATGGTACTCTCATTAAAAATACATTAATTTTCCTTGGGGTAGCCATTAATGTAATGAAAAAAGAAACCATGAAATTTTTACAACTAATGGAGTTTAGACCTACACCTACTTTGCTAGAATTAGAAAATAGGTCCATAGTCATGCCTACAGGAATCATTGAAGACTTGGTAATAACATTAGACTCATGAGAGTATCCTGTAGACTTTATGGTGTTGCAGCCTAAAGCTAATCTTGCAAGATATCCCCTCATCTTAGGGAGACATTGGTTGGAAACTATGTATGCCTTTATAGGTTTCAAGTCTGGTAACATGATCATGTTTCTAATGGAAATGTGACTAAGAAACTAGTCCTCTATCCACCTACCTAGCCACATGTAGATTTGGAGAAAACTATATGGCCTACCCTAGATGAGGAAGACCGATAATCCTTGAAAACTCTAATGATTATTGAACATAGTCCCTTGTTAAAAAACTAAGATTAAGATGAACTAATTGCAAACATCATGCATATAAGAATTATGGTAGGGACTCACAACAACATGACTGCCTAATATGTTTACAAGACCCCTTCTAGAACATACTTCCTGCTAATACATTTGAGTCTATTTCTCAAATTTTACACACCTTATTACAACATAATTGTATTCCAAATATATTAGGTCATGACATTTCATCTATTCAAACATCATCCTAATTGACTTTAGAGATTATGCCAAACAAGACACTAAATGTAAACAATCAATTGACTGTTGCACAACAAAACTCAACATTGAATGTGTTGCAAGCACATGCAACTACATTTGCATGAGATTACAATGAAATGAAGGTTATAGAACAAAAACTATGCATGCATTGTATTTACATGATCAATGAAGGATATAAACCAGTTAGTCAACCTCAAAGGAGAATGAGCCTTGTAGTCTGTGAAATAGTTAAAGAAAAATTACAAAAGTTGTTGGATGCATGATTCATCTACCCAATCTCTAGAAGTTAGTGGGTGTCTCCACTAATGATTTTGCCTAAGAAAGGAGGGAAATGGAGTGTGTGTGTAGACTACTATGAGTTGAATGCAACAACTAGGAAATACCACTTTTCCCTTCCATTCGTTGACCAAGTATTAGATTCACTAGTAGGAAAGCATTACCTTTTTTCTTTTTGGATGGATTTAGCGGATATAATTAGATTAAGATAGCCCCAAAAGACCAAGACAAGAAAACCTTCACATTCCCTTGGGGTACATATGCTTATGCTATCTTGGCATTTGGGCTATGTAATGCACCTACCACCTTCCAAAGGGGAGTACTAAGAATATTCTCAAACTTTGTACATGATTCCATGAAGGTTTACATGGATGATTTTACAACTTATGGGAATACCTATGAAGAAGAACTTTCCAATTTGGAGAAATTACTATAGAGATGTCAAGATCATCAGCTATTCCCAAGTCATGAAAACTACTTCATGATGATGAGTTGATGGAGTAGTTTTGGGGAAATTTTTTATCTAATTAGGGAATCCAAGTAGACCCCAACAAAATTGAGATAATATTAACATTGCCTATACCCCAGAAACAAAAGGATGTTAGAAGCTTCCTTGGCCATGCTGGGTACTATAGAAGATTCATACAAGATTTTAGTAAACTTGTAGCACCACTATTTGTCTTATTGTCTAAGTATGCAAAGTTTGAATGTACACTTGCTTTTCATGTAATGCCCCACCACACAACCCTAGAGAATGTCACACACATAATGAAAGTGAACAATTTTTTTTTTTTATTAAGTGTAATTAAACAAGTAAAGTGAAATACACTAACACATACATTCTCTAGGGTACGTGATGATGCTTACAAACCCCATTACAAAAAAAGATACTAAACATAACATAAGATTATTACTTATAAATTAAAGATCATACATCTATCAAAATTAAATTACATTACATAAAATATAAAGTACAATAATGATCCAATCATACATTGCATCAATTCAATATTACAATTACATCGCTCATTTCCAAATGAGATAGTTTATACAAAGGTGTTACAATTACATATTACAAAGATTCTCCTCGAATACAATTGAGGAGTGATACAATAATAAATTACAAGGTATCCAATAGAAATAAGAGAGAACATGAAAGAATTAAAAATTCACTAGTACACATGAGCTTTCCAACCATGAAGTACTCGTCATCACGAACAAGAATTGGGGACCCAACAGTGCAAGGTGCTTGTTCCACCCAACCGTATGGTACCCGAAGGACCAAACCCCATGCTAGGAGATAGTAAAAGAGCTTCCTAGACAAAACCTACAACCTCTAGACATAGAAAAAAACAATACTAAATTACACAAGTACGAAACTTACAAAAATGGTTACTATGCTTCTAGATAACAATGATCAATTGTACAATACAACTAACTAACTCACGGTTGTCATAGGAGGAGTGTCATCACAAAGGTTGCATGGGTTACCCTAGCGTATCTTCCTAGGTTTCAGCCCCCATATTTGGTTACCCTGGTGACCTCTTACGATACCCGGCCCCAACATGCAATCTAATGCAGAATCAGTTATCTTTCGAGAAGACAAGATAACGATCTTGCCATTCCAGGCCTTCTCGTCTCATCCCAAGTCTTTACTAGCCCTTGCGTCCATGAGCAAGGAATTAAATAAGTTAAATGTTTAAAATTTCCTTTTTCCTAACATATTTATTTAATTTTCACTTATTAGACTAACTTTGCATAAGTTACCCTAACACCACTTTGTGTGTAGGCCCTCATGAAAAGCCACTCCCCTATTAACAACCTAAGGGATCAATTCCACTAACATAGGGTAAACCAAGTGCACATGACCCAAACACAAATACCAACTTAAAACAATGTACAACACAACCTGTTTGTAGAATCAGGTGACCATACATGATAAAACACCATGTACACTACCCAAGTTAACTCAAAAGCCAAACAAGTAAACTCAAAATCCAAACTATCTCAAGTTGCAGCCCCACCACAAAGAAAAAACATCTGAAAGTCTTGCATAAACTAATAACCCAATTTTCCCAACAACGAGAATGAGAGAAAACACAACTTTCAAGCAATTTCAAGCAACACATTAATCTAACTTTAGGATTTCCTAAATTCAAATAATTCACCTATACATCATTTGCATATACCCAAGGTAAAATACCACAACATACATAATAGAAGAAACACAATTTAAAAGCAAATTAAGCAAATAAAACATCTAATATTCGGATTTCCCAAATACAATATAAACAATAATACTTTGCTCAATTATTTTTAAATCAAGACAAATTTTATTCATAGAATAAGAAAAAATCATAACCAATAGCTTAACTCTATAATTCCTCAATACATCACATGCACATAATTAATCTTATCATAAATTTGTTTGCGACCAATAAGAGATATAAATAAAAATCGCTTTCTTAAAAAAATTCATTTCATCTAAAATGAATAACCATTTCCCTTTAAATCATTCCCTTATTTAATAATTCCTTGCACTTTTGACAAGCAATAATAAATTTAAATCTAAAGGTTTATTTCGGTTTCCCATTAATATTTAAATATACTAAAATCCCATTTCCCAATTAAAATTATTTCATTATAAAATAGCTACCTAGACATAACACAATAGTCATAAAATTGCTCTAAACAAAGTCGATACATAATTCGACTCTAGATGGTTGACAACACTATATTTATTGGATCCAAATGTATACATTAAATAATAGTATATATTGTTAATCTCTTAATATCTTTTATTATCTAATGAAATGCATTACTTTTAAAATAGTCTAGTTCACGAAATATGAAAAGTTCATCATGACGACTTATATCTATATATATAATTAAAGGCAAGTAATAAGACAAAAGGACATGTTATATTATGCTTGGTTCAACGTGTTTCTATATAAATTTAACATCTATATCTCATATTTAAATATTCTTTTATTTAACCTTATGCACATTATCCATTTTCCTTAATTACACCAATTGATCAAAATCAATTTTTGAAAAAAAAAAACATTTTATTAAAAACAATCAATTTTTCATCTAATAAAATAATCCTAAAATCATTATACTTAATCCTAAATATATATATTAAACATATATATATAATTATATACCTAAAGTATATACCACTATATATATATACATATTTAAATATATATTTATAAAAAAAACAATTTTTAATTCTAAATCATTAATTATTATCCAAATTTGGAAATAAAAAATATATATATATATATATAATATATATTATATATATATATAATATATATTATATATTAAAAATAATATATAAAATATAATATATATATATATATATAATTATAAAATTTAAAAAATATATAATATAATAATTTTTTTTTTAAATATATAATATATATATTTAAAAAAATTTAATTAAAATTTATAAAAATGTAAACCCCAACCACAGTCGGGCGCACACAGCAACCACGGTTGTGGCCAGGGGCTGCTGCCCATGCAGCCCTCCCATGGGGGAGGTATGCTACTATGTTGGCAACAATGTTGCCTCCACAACAGTGCCTCCTCTATGGGGGTGTTGTGGGGCAGTCGCCCTCCCTCCCCTTCCCCCACCCCCTCTTTTTTTTTTATAAAATAATTTTATTTTATTTTTTTCCCATGTTTCCAAAATTTTGCCGTACGGCGAATTCTATAGACTTCAAAAATATTTTTAACAGAAAAATTATGAGTAGAAAGATTTATATATGAAATATATAATATATATATATATATGTGTGTGTGTGTGTGTGTGTGTATTATCAGAATATATATATATATATATATATATATATATATATATATATATATATAAACATTTCAATTTACAGTTAATTTGGACAAATTTTTTCTATAGAAAAATTACAATAACAGAATTTTCAAACACAAATTCTTAATTTAAATTTCTATATTATAATGGAAATTACCAAATCCAAACACAGAAGTTTCAAGATTTTCTTTTGTTTCCCTTTCAATTTTTTCTATTGGTAAAATTTCATTTGCCAAATTTCTATTGTTTTCTTTTGTTTTCTATTTTTTGAGAATTTCTTCATTTTTCCATAGAGTTTTTCAAGAACTCGTAGCAAGCTTTCAAAAATTTAAAATCTAAAACTTCTAAACAATAAAGCAGTACAAAACCCGTGTTCTGAAGTTTGAAGATAATGAGATCCAGAGTTGAGCTTCCCTGCAAAATCCAATCCTCCAAAATTTCTTCCAATTCTCCACTTCTAATCCAAAAATCTATGAAACAAGAAAAACCCTCTTTCCTTCTTCACAACAAATTTTCTCCAAGAATCCAAAAAAACTCCCCTCTTTTTTTTTCTCAAATTTAGTCAATCCTCCAAAAAAAATTCTGAGATATTTTCTTTTTCCCAAAAATAAATATCTTTCAACACTATAGATATTTTCATGCATTTACAAAATATCTTACTTTTAATAATTTAAAACAAAATTCCTTTTCAAATAAATTTAATTCTTTTAATTTATGCATTTACAAGATATTTGCATTTTAATACTTTAAAACACAATTTAAATTTCAAATAGATTTAAATTATTTACTTTATGCATTTTCAAAACAATTTTACAAATACAATTAAACTATTCACTTAATAAATTTAATAGATTAATTTATTTACTCCACAACTAAATTTATTTAATTAAATTATTTATTTAATAAATAAATTTAAGTACAAAGATTGAATTACTTTACCACATAAATTTAATTTAATTAATTAAATTAAATTTAAAGCATTTTTTAACAACTTTACTCTAAATAATAAATAACATTTAAAACATACAATCACTAATTTACACATACTTCCCACCAATAATAAATTATCAAAACCTTAAAGACAACATGACTAAACAACAAATCAGACACAAACTGGCGACACACTATGACAAGGTTGTGGTTTGACATGGGAACCCCGTTACTATCTCCCAATCAACAAAACCGTTGGGATATGGACACACTCAAACCTGTGAAACCAGGTGGAGACAATGTCTTGTACCTACAATCTTGTAATCAAAATGAATGTCGAACATGCATAAAACATAACCGTCACATTGTGAAGAGAAATCACAGAATCATAGAGCGCTCACATGCGAGTGATGTAACCCCATCCCCTTCACCAATACAGTCACATCAAGACTGACAAAAGTAAAGCATCATTAATCAACAGATAAGCATAGATCAATATTAACAACTATGCTAATCAAAAGTATAACATAAAACATAACATCCATATAGTGCATCATCTCATCATGGTAAAAAATCCACATCACTCTAAAGCCGACGATCATAAGACAATAACAATTATCAAGGTCTATCATAGTAGAGATAATGTCTAACAATATATACAAATATAAACACATAGAAGCACGATTGGAGGGGTACTACATTTCAACATTCCTTTTAAGCTCTTAAGGAAACATTAACCAAAATCCTTGTCTTAAGAGGACCAACTGGAATTTACCTTTCCATATACATACAAATGATTTTGATTTTGCAATAAGAGTTGTGCTATGAAAAAAGAATGGAAACCTTGAGTGTGACATTTATTATATCAGTAAAAATCTTCAAGGGGTAGAACTCAACTATACAGTAATTGAGAAGGAGATGTTAGCAATGTTTCATGCAATCAAAAAATTCACACTACATTACAGGGTATTTTATATTCATACATATTGACCATATAGTAACAAGGTATGAGTTAATGCATGATCATGGGGGTCCAAACTAGGCCTTTAAGTGGCAATGAAAATTAAGAAAAATAGAGTTAGGAAACTTGACATAAAAATTTGAATAGGTTATTAAAATAATTTGAAAAATATGTAAGAATAGAATTTGTAGAAAATTGAATGTAGTTTTTAAGCTAGTAAACCTTTTTTTGGAAAAAAGTAAATCTATTTGGTAAAAATTTAAAATTTCAATGTAGTAGTACTAAATTTTAAGGAAAAAAAAAGGTGTTTGTTTGACTAGCCTAATGGGGAGCAAAAATAAATAGTTTTTTCTTTTTCCAAATCTTTCAATATAAGTAGATGACACATGCTCGGATGTGACACATTTTTTGGTAAGTTTTTTGCAAGCAAATAATTAGTTATGAATTTTTTAGTAGGAATTTTTAAAAATATTAAAAACCATTTGTCCAGCCACCCTAACTTGGTCAAAAAGTTATGAATTTTTTTTAAACTATAACTTGTGAAGCATAGTGTGTGACACATCTTTTGGATTCAAAAAATATTTAACCGTTTGAAAGTTATAGATGTTTTTCAATCAGCCTATCAATGAGGATTTTACACATAGTACATGTAGAAAATCAATAATAATTACCTATTAAATTAAAAAAAAAATCATATCTTATATCGGTAGAATGTTGTCAATTTGTTGAACAAACCCTTTTCGTTTCATCAAAATTTGAAGAGAAAAAAGTCGTCAGCACGAAGGGTGAAGGTTGAAAAAATATTGCAACCTCTGTAAACATGTTGGGGATGTTGACCTTTCAGGTTGGTCACCCACAAGACAAATATCAAAACAATACAAAAGCAAAATGGATATTTGTTACTATTAAATATTCAATAGAAATAGATATTCATTTATTAAAAGTAGAAATATAAATATATAAAAATCAGTATATATTAAAATTTAAGATGTTATAATAATGTTTATATTTAATGAATATTACTATATAATATTATATTAATGTACATAATATTAATATATTATATATAATATTATAATTAATATGATAAATATAATATTTTATTATTTATATATAATATACTATTATATATATATAATAGTATATTATGTATATATATATATTAATTTTAATATATAAAGAAAATTTTACACATAATGAAATGGGTACCCATGCTGCACAAAACAGATATCCATTATATCACACTTAAAAAATCTATTATATATTAAATATATTATATTTTATATTTTATTTATATATTAATGTATTTTAATATATGTATATTATATATTGTATTATTATTAAAAATCTAGAAAAGAAATGGAGATAGGGAGAGAGATATTGAGGAAGGGAGGGGTAGGTGGAGAGAGGTGGGGTAGGAGACATAGGATGAGACGAATAGAGGGAAGGAGAGAAAGAGGGAAGGGGGGAGATAAATATTGGTAAGGTGGGAGGGACAGAGAGGGGAGGAGGTAGATAGGGATTGGTAGGGTGGGAGGGAGAGAGAGAGAGAGAGGAGGGATAGGTGGAGGGAGAGAAAGAGGGAAGGAGGGAGATAGGGAGTGGTAGGGTGGGAGGAATAGAGAGAGAAATGTAAGGAGGGAGATAGGTATTAGTAAGGTGGGAGGGTGAGAGAGGAAATGAGGGAGATACAAATTGTTAGGGTGGGAGGGAGAGAGAAAAGGAGATATCCATTGGTAGGGTTGGAGGGTGTAACATACTCCAACTAAGCACCAATTAAGTATGTAAAATTAGAGAATAAACACTTAGTTAACCACTAATTAAGAATGAATATCAATGTAATGTATGGAGTTACTGTAAATTCAATCTAAGGAGTCAAATAGTTGGCTTTTATTTTTCAAATTTATAGAATGATTTTACAACTTTTACTTGTATCACAAGTTCATAGCAACACCTTGGCATAAGTATAAAATTGAATCATAATAAGTTACAATTTCTAATACACACCTTTTGAAATCAGGTTGATAACATAAGCAACCAATCTACCTATAATAGCCATGCCCTTTCAAACAATTTTAAGATATCATATTGGAAATTAAAAATACAAGTATTCAAGTGAGAGCCATTTATTCAACTAAATAAATAAGACACAAAATAATCAACTTAACATCATTTGCATTATCTAACCATACCATTTTCGGCTTTAACTTGAAGTGGAAGAAGAAAGAGAGAGCATCATCAGAATGATTTCTGCCCTACCACGAAGCCATAGGCTTCCCCATGCTACCCTATGAAGGGAGCCCGACCCATCATGAAGAGTCTAGCAATCCATGGCCAACAAGTGTGAAAATATGTGTAGCTATGGGATAAGACACATGCAACCTATTAATGCCTCAAGAAAAAATATAAGTATATGTCCTACCCATGATGTGACACAACTTAATTCAAACAGTCATCTCCTATTTGAATTAACTCCCTTGGCCAAGCATTTGTTTATTATTTGAACCCTTAGGCCTATCCTGGTAACCTTTACACATTTTCAAATATTTATCACCTTTATGTATTATTTAGTAAAGTATTAGGGCTTATGCCTTGGCTACAATTTCAAACATAACTCCCTCTAACATAATGGAGTATGCCCTTAGGATTTCTAAAGTAAAGACTAAAATTAGCATGGATTCTCTTTCATTCCAGTTTAATCAATCACTAGGTTTCTTGTTCAGATTTGAATTCAGCTGACCCATCTTAAATGAGAAATTAGTAATACATGTAGACTCACTCTCAGATTAGCAAATGCAAAAAGATCATAAGTCAACAAGGTACTTTGCAGTGAGCATATGAACTTCAAATGTGGAGTTAGTGTCATTACACCAAAGAACCCATAATTGGAATTCACCAGCATAAAATGCATCACTTTACTCTTGATATTAAATCAATTTAATTGCTACAAAGTTCAATCTAGGAAATAACAACTGTTGAAAAAATGGTTAACTCAACCATAACATAGAACCTCAAAAAATATGCTTTATACAACTTTGCATTTAAATGGTTATGTACAGTCTCTGGGTCATAGGGTTGTAAATGAATACCAAGGATGATGAAGTATATCCCCATGGTTGATGTATACTAATACAATAGTCACATGGAAGTACCTTCATCATTTATTTGAACTCTAAGCAAGCATTTTGTTAACAACATTATCCTTCTATCAAATATATATTTATTGGCCCTTAAATTCACATGCAACTACAAACCTAGGGTTTAGTTCAATCTAGTTTTGTTTGTAAGAGAAATAATTATATTTTTGCTCCCTTATTAATCAAATATGCAATCCCTAAAACAAAAAATACAACCCTCATAATGATATGGATCTTGGATAAACTACCATATGCCAAATTAATGGACAATAATAGCATCCTCAAATCTTACATGCCAAAATATTTGAGTGAGAAAATTGATCTACAACTAATAATTACATGGATAGCTTATAGAAATCAGTTAAATATTAAGAAAGTTACCCACACTTTATGGTTTAGTGATTATTGACTTACAGTACTTGTTTTATTCTGAGTAAGTGCACCAAGATGGTCGCACTTTTGTGGCCAAACAAGAAAAAAATGTGCCATAACGCGAACGCGTTATAACGAGAACGTGTTATAACGCGAATGCGTTATGTCTTTTTAAAAGAAAAAAAAAGTGAATCCAAATATCATTTGTCATTTGCTTTTTACTGTTTTTCATCTCCGCCCGTGGCAAAAAACCTTTCTTTACACACTCGCGTTGTTGGAGAGGTGATTTCTTCACATTTCATCAACCTCAGTTGGATTTTCTTCACAAATATGGTGCCATGACGACGAAGAGATGCAAGAGGTAAGTTTTGTTTGGTATTTGTTATGAATTTTTTTGTTTTAAATTGATTTTGTTTGTTTTAGTTTAGAAATGAATGATTTTTTTTAATTTGTAGGAAATCCTCAACAAGAGGAGGAAAATCCTCAACCAAATCAGCCTCAACAAAATCAACCTCGACAAAATCAGCCTCAACAACAAAATCAACCTCCCCCACCATTCTCTCAATACCCTCCTGGCATTCAAGAAAATTTGAGGAGTGAAATTGAAAACAATAGAAAAGAAGTTGAGGATCTTATTAGTAGGTTGAGTGATCAAAATTAGCATCTAAAAGAACCCATTGTGATTTGCTAAAAAATGTAGATGAACCACCTAAATAAATATCTGGGTGGAAAAATAGGAGGGAAACATCGAGGGCATATTATGCAGACAAATTATCATATAAACAAGTAAAAGATTTAAAGATTACTAAAGGCGATTTGTGCTCTCTATTCACTGACCCTAAAACAAATCAAAAACTCACCCTCAATGCAAAGAGGTTTCCTATTCATTGGTGCCACCACCAAGAGATTAGGAACCGTTTTTATGACAGATGGTATATGGTCTTTGATTACCCACCGTGCAATAACTATGAAGTCCTCCAATATTTTCTTAGGAAATTATACTGTGAGTTTGTGTTGAACCAAATCCTGAATTATTTTGATATGAGGGAGTTTCAGGGGAGAGGTGGGGGGTCAACACAGTATAGGCCCAGTGCACAGCCGGATCCTAC
>VDFB02078980.1:0-20584 GCA_007258455.2 Sequoia sempervirens | reverse complement strand
GAAGTCCAGGGTCACGGGCTCAAGAGGCCTCAATGGAGGTCATTTTCAAAACTTAAGTTTTGCGAAGCCAGACCGCGAACCGCCGACAGAGATCCAATGGTCCGAGCCAAAGGGATGGTGCAACCATTTGAAAATTATGGTTATTTTGTTAAGTCCCTACTGGTGAAGGAAGAGTACGGGCCCGAAAAAGGCAAATGCCCCTGTACAAAGAACAGCCACGCGGGGGCTAAGTTCCGGGTCGATCCCATGGGGTATGGGAAGATTTCTAAGAGATTCTACCTCATGGATTTTGTGCATTGACCTATGTTTTATCTTTTAAATGTATTTTAACATGGGTTGTTTGTCACTTTAGGTTTTAAAATCATGAAAATTTGCTCAAGAGGGCAAACGGTAAACCTACCTCAGACACCTAATGTGGCAAGGCATGAAATCCACTCACAATCAGCAAGTGATGGCAATGGGTGCGAGGGCAACGATTGACGAAGACAGGGATCCTCTCTAGCAAGCACTTTGACCTCTCTCTACAAACTAACAAGTGAGAATGACAGGTTGCTCAAGATATTTATACTCCCACTGCCATTAATGGCCTCATTAAATGCAAGTACAGCATAGTAGATGGTTGGTGAATTTCAATTCACAGACAGCGGTGGGAGGTCCAAGGTCTGAGGTCCGGGAGGACGCAAGATGATGGTCGTTTGGAATTCATTTTTCATACCGATGACTAAGGGGATCCTGGGACTCGGAGGGCAGAATGCCGCCGCAAGTTCGCCATTTGGAAAATTATGTTCAGAAATCATTGGCGACGAAAGGGAAGTCGAGGCCCAGAGGGTGGAGATTCGTCAATGATTTTCCACCAAGAACTGCGAAGTCCGCACGGAGTTTTGGGTGAGGAAGTCCGATGGTCCGGGCCCAGAAGGGGTGAAAGCAGCCAAGAAAATTTTGTGATTTTGAGCATATGGAAAACCGAGAGCCGGGACCTGGGGCCCAGGAAGGTGAAAGCCATCCGCCATTCGGGACGGCGGACACGGAGGGGAAGCTTGGCCAGGGAAACCTGGCAGGGTAGGCCCGACAGGCCACAAGGCCGCTAGCAGAGGAAAACTACAAAGGGGACCCCACAAGGCACCAGAACTTGACAAAATTGAAGGGGCAAAACATGGTCAACTTAAGATGAGACTTCGAAGGTATGTTGACCACCTAGGACACCAAAATAGGGAACACAAAATGAGGCGGTGACAAAAATGACCTGAAAAGAAAGAGCATCCCCGTTAATGAATGGGTAGGGCACAACATACCAACAACTAAAATGCAAATTGGTGGAATCGATGATAGATGGTGATGGACAAGAGTATCCCATTGGATCATTCATTATTGAAGGAACATATTATCAACAAATAAAGATAGATAAGAATTGTATTATATTTTTTGATTATATGCTAGTACAAAAGGTTATGCGTTATAATCTCTTAGTTATAGCAAAAAAAATAAAATAGAAACTTTACCTAAAAGAGGACGTTCCAAAAAAAAGTGGAGGTTGCCTATTGAAGATCATGAAAATATTTTAGAGATAATTAAAGATAGAGAGGATCCATATTATATGTACCAAGAGCTTTAAGTTATTTAAGTTTGTACATTGTACACATGACATATTTTTTAGATATTTATGACTGGATATATATATATATTTATATTCAAAAAAATTATAGATAGATAGATACCTATATTGATTGGACATGTGACATGATTTAGAATGGGTTTTTTTCAAAGGCTTGGTCATCTATTTCCAATTGTATTTAAATGTTCCATGTGGAATTTTGAAGTTCAAGAATCTTTGATTTCATTTACATTTGAAACTCCACTTATAGCATCATCTAGATCACTTTCTTTTCTTGCACATGTAAATTCATGTGTATTAGATTATATGGAATTATTAAATTCAAGAATCTTTAATTTCATTTGTTCAACTTTTGAATTATATGCTATCATATGCAATACAAAACCTAGTGACTTTAAAAATGAACATTTTTCCTAAATTCCTAGATCATCTAGATTTCTAATTGCATTTTTATGTTCCATGTAATTCTTTAGTTCAAGAATCTTTAAAAATTCATTTTTCCTAGAAATTCCTTAAATCATCTATTTCCAATTGCTTTTGTTCCATGGAATTCTTAAGTTCAAGAATATTTGATTTCAATTACATTTGAAACTCCAATTATAGCATCATCTACATCACTTTCTTTACTTGCACATGTAAATTCATGTGTATTAGATTATATGGAATTATTAAGTTCAAGAATCTTTGATTCATTTGTTCAACTCCACTTATATGCTATTGTCTGCAATACAAAACCTAGTGACTTTAAAAATGAACATTTTTCCTAAATTCCTAAATCATCTATTTCCAATTGTATTTTTATGTTCCATGGAATTCTTAAGTTCAAGAATATTTGATTTCATTTGTTCAGTTCTCCACTTATAGCATCATATGCAATAAATTTAACCTAGTGACTTTAAAAATGAACATTTTTCCCAAATTCCTTATCATCTATTTCCAATTACATTTTTATGTTCCATGGAATTCTTAAGTTCAAGAACTTTGATTTCATTTACATTCAACTTCACTTATAGCATCATCTAGATAAATTTCTTTGCTTGCACATGTAAATTTATGTGTATTAGATTATATAGAATTATTAAGTTCAAGAGTCTTTGATTTCATTTGTTCAACTCTACTTATAGCATCATATGCAATACATTTAACCTAGTGAATTTAAAAATGAACATTTCTAATTGCATTTGTTCCATGGAATTCTTAAGTTGAAGAATCTTTGATTTCATTTGTTAAACTCCACTTATAGCTCATTGAATCTCTCTTTCTTTGCCCAAAAAAATGTAAATTCATATGCAATACAAAACCTAGTGACTTTAAAAATTCATTTTTCCTAAATTCCTTATCATCTATTTCCAATTGCAAATTTGTTCCATGGAATTATTAAGTTAAAGAATCTTCTTTTTTTCCATTTGTTCAACTCCGCTTATAATATCATCTCTTAAAACCTGGTGACTTTAAAAATTCATTTTTCCTAAAGTTCCTTATCATCTATTTCCAATTGCAATTTGTTCCATGGAATTCTTAAGTTCAAGAATCTTTGATTTCATTTGTTCAACTCCACTTATAACATCATCTCTTAGGAATTGACCTAACTTACATATTTGCATTCAAATTATTTCTATTTCTTGACCTATTTAAAGAAATTCATTTTTGTAATTAATTACATCCATCTTTTTAAATTTACAAAGAGCAACCATTCTAGTCCAACATTTTTATTTAGGTTCAATGCTTACAATTAATCAAAGGATGATTTTAACATTAATCAAGATTGACTTTAAAGAAAAAATTAAATGTGTAACTCTAATTTTGATCAAGAACATATTTAAGGAAAAAAAATTAAGGTACAAACTTGCTCCTATCCTAATCCAACCTGTCTCGATCCCTATCCTGTACCCTGTACCAAGCCCTACACAAGTTCAATTACATGTAATTTAATTTAATAAACATATGTACATATATGTAAAATTATCTATAACTTACAATGTACAAGTTCAATGTGTTCAAATATACATCAAGTAATTTATATTTTTATTATTTAAATGTACCTCAGTTGTATAATACATGGGATCGCCATCATGCTCCAAATTTACAAACTCTAAAAAATCACCATATTGCTCAAAATTTTCAAATGTACATGATTTCAATCAGGAGTTAGTTCATAACTTTAAAATTAATTTTATTTAGAATATATTTACACATGTAAATTTTTAGACTGAAATTTATATATAAATTATTCAAGTACCTGTCATATATCATTGAGGGCTCTACTGATCCCACTAATATCACAAGAGTGCACACCTCGGGGCCCAAATTTGTAGGTGGTATAGTATCAATGCCAGAAAGAAGTGCACTATATGTGCCACAAACAAGATCAGGTGGCGTAGTAACATGAACATGATCTGTAACCTACTGAGGACCTAGACAAGTTGGAAGATAAATAGAAACATGCTACACATGGGAGCTTGTAATATGGTGTGGAATGTCTTGTAAAGCTTCCATCTCCTAGATCTTATGCGTAGTAAAATTTTGGTGTGTGATAAGGGCTGGTACATGATCAAGAGCGACCCCATGCTCCTCACTAATGAACTAGTAAGTTGCTAGCAGATCAATAACAAAGACTGCACACACATTACACATAGTCATGTCACTCATATGGGAAACATCTTATGGTGATGGTAGATCGACATGAACAAATGGATCATAAGTAGTAGATGTAGCCTTAGTAGGAAAGATAATTCACAACCATAATAATTATCTACCAATGCAATCAGATGACATCTAATCAATTTGTGTGATAATGGTGGAAATGCTATAAAAAATCTGAGATCTGGTGGAGCATGTTGTTGTATCCCCTGCTGCTACTAATTCCAAACGCTTTGGTAGAACCAAAATGTTTGGACCAAATAATTCCCTCTTATTCATGGGTAGTGGAAAATCATGATGTATATACTCAGGTTTGTAAGAAAACCTGCCTCTACCTTGTCCAACATGATTAGGAAAAAATGTGTAGTCCACATCTATCTGCAAATGAAACTTTGCATATAACTTTTTGACAAAATAAAGTGGCAACTCATCATTGTGAGGCCATATATGATGAGATTCCAACCATCTAGGATATATGAATGGAGCAACAAGCCGATCTACACAACTAGTCACTGTATATCCTCTGATTCAATCCTTTCCCTTATAAAAAAGGAACATGGCAATCATATTATCTTGTGAAACTAATTTATAAATAGGTCTTCATTTCTCTATGTCAGTAACACTCCTAGCAAGAGATAAATAAAGCTAATCAATTCTAAGATCATCATAAAGATTGTATGATCGAATCGTCCTAATCATACGTAATATCCCATCCCTAATATTCACTAATCTATCTCTATTAACTAGATTAAGAAAGTTATGAATTGTTTGATCTAAACATCTTAAGGCATTTTCTAATCTCCCAATACTCTCCTCATATAAATTCGATCTAACCTGAGAATGACACTCAGATTGAGGAGAATGGTGAGATGCTTGATCATCAACCATATATAAGTAAATAAATAAAGAGATCTACATATCATTAAAAAAACTATATTTAAATTATAAATTTATCAAGTTTCTAAACTATTTTTTTTTAGCTTTATATTTAATGACATAGAAATTTATCTCCATGAAATAGATACTTCTACAACTTAGAACAACATAAGAAATGACAACTCCAAAGATACAATGAGAACATAATACATGAAGGTGCAATATATTTATAGTATTGAAGAAGGTTGCATGACCAACCCACATGATTCTTTAGTGACCAAAACATATTCCTATTACAACACGAGTTATAGGGGTTAGAGAAGGAAACCAAGTTACAAGTTACAAGGTGAATCAATTTTAATCCAAACCTTTAAAAGTTAAATTGATATTTTGTGTCAGTTATGGCACTAGAGGATGGGGTTTTTGCATCACACAACATTGCCTAATATGAGGGATATTGCCACAAGACTTCCAAAGTTCAATATTGAACAACATGGATTTTGTAGAGGATGCACATGCTTCCAAAGCATGCCAAGGTTGTTTTTTTCTCAAGCAAGGAGCATAGGTCAGAAGAAAATCCTAAAGTTAGTGCATTTGGATGTGTGTGGACTAATGTCAATAGGATCAATTGTAGGAGGTGTGTTCTATATTTCTTTCGTTGATGATTTCTCTTGCAAGACGTGGATAGATACTTCTTAAATACAAATGATGGAATATTTAGTAGGTTTTAAGATTTCAAAGCTTTAGTGTTTATCATGCACAACCATCTAATAATTAGCACATTTTCTCTAACTAAATCAGTTTAAAAGTTTAAACATCTAGGTGAACAAAATCATGTTTTTGATGTTGACACACAACTATACATATACATATATACATGTATATATATTTATATATGCATATGTACATGCATATATATGTATGTATGTATATATATGTATATATACATGTATGTACATACATACATACATATATACATACATACATACATACATACATATATATATATATGTGTATGTATGTATGTAGACATGTATGTATATATGTGTATGTATGTATACATGTACATATATACATATATTTATACATACATACATACATACAGACATACATATATACATACATACATACACACATACACATATACATGCATACATATGCATATATATACATGCATACAAACATACATATATGTACATAGATGTATGTATACATGTACATATATATCAACAAATTTGTTTTTAAGACAAGGTTCCATTTACTTATATGATTTTAAATTAACAAATCATAATAAATTTGACTATCATACATATGTACATACATACATACATACATACATATATATATACATGTATACATATATATATTAGAATATTTGTTTTTAATACAAGGTGCATATTATTTAACAACAGTTCTCATATGTATCTCACTATCCTATACACATAGGTAAAGATTTTACAAGTTTAAGATGTTCAAATGATTAAGGGTATTGGAAAAGAAGTATATATGGGAGTTAATGCACCCAATGCTAGTCAACCCTCAGTGGATAAGCTAATGGGGGCAACTCATTTATCAACCTACATTTTTCATTAGGAACATTGATGCAAAATTCAGTGACTAGTGTCCCATTAAAATAATTTTAGTTTTATGTATGAGTATATTAATCCAAGTATATAAATGTTGAAGATATCTTTCCTATATATTCTACTTTTGCAAAAGAAGGAAATTTGAGTGATCTTTATGCAAAAGGGGATGCTATATCTATTGTTTTCAATGTTGTGAGGTTGGGAGTCAGTATCTAGTTGGCATCAACTACATGCTCATCAATGCGAGGGAAGGTAAAATGGAATTTGTATGGTAGGGTAACTGTGCTTGCATTATTGTCTTCATGCCCATAGACTGTATATTTTATTATGTTGTTGCTATATGTGTGGAATTTTTTACAAACTTTTGGTGTGTTTGTTTTTTAAATATGTGAAAAATTTTATGAATATTTACAAAAAAAAGATAATTACAAGTTGTCCTTCAAGTACCATTATCAACAAAATATGGCAACAACAAGGTGGTATAAAACTGTTTTGACCACCATTGGTATACTATCTTCTCTATTAGCATAGGTTATTTCATAGGTCATCATTTTCAATTCAATGACAAAGAAGTGTTTGATTAGGTTTATCATTGATAACTATCCTAGAACAAGTTTAGAATCCATTTAGTATCTAGTAAGATATTATAATTATGATTTTAGAACTAGTTTAAAGTGAGCACTTATAGAACTATATTTTACATGTTGGATATATCTTGTTCCATGGCTGGTCTCACCATCATTAGTAAAGGTTTCTTTTACTCTTTCTATTTCATCTCCATTATTACTCAGATCATCTTTCATATGTGACTTGTAATTGTTTTATGGTTATTGCTAAAATTCTATACAATTTATGGGAAAATAATAGAAATGTTTTCAAAGAGGTACAATGTTGGCTTGGAAAAAGAAAGTATTTAAATAAGAAGTTTTTTAGGGAATGGAAGAGGTAGCCATTCTTGTAGATTTTGAGGGAAGATGAACCAAGCAAGTATCAATCTTAGTTCAGTAAATACCTTGATAAAGGAATAGAGATTGAAGGTATAGAAGAAATGTACAAGAAGGTGCATGCTACCATCAAGGCAGATCCAACTGTGAAACATACAAAAACATGTTCAAAAAGGGAAAAAGAAGTGTTTTATTGAAGACATTACCATTATTGTTCCTAGCCAAGTGAATTGCTTATGCTAGGATTAAATGTATACCACTTGGTTTGGATAACCCCTTAAACAACTTAATTAGTGGATATTATGCTAGGACTAATTGGTTGATAAATAAAAAGGTAATGAAGCAAAAAGTGATAAGCCCTACACCATTAAATATGAAAAATAGCATAAAATAAATTAGTGAACCTAAAAATTGTGCACACATAGCTTTGTTGAGCTCAATAATTTTCTTCATTATTTTTTTGAAAATAATATTGTAGATATAGCCATTATGTTGGCTCCTATTTTTAAATTATCAAGTCATAAAGTGCATAAATACTCAAACCAGATTGTTTTTCTTAAAAATAAATTTCTTGATATATATATATATGTGTGTGTGTGTGTGTGTGTGTGTGTGGGGTTCAAGTTTCGAATTAGGGAGTTGGGTGAGGTAGCCTCCTCACCAGAAGAGGAAATAATAAGACCAACCAATGGTTTCTTAAATAAGAAAATCATAGGTAAATAAGGGTTTATTCATACCCAAAACCAAATACCATACCCAAAACTAAATATCACAAATCATTCATAGTTTATTAAAAAAACAAAATTCTGGGATTCCAACTACTAGATATTTTATTCAATAAAATGCAAACATTCCTATGGTCACACTATTGTGTGACTATTATTTAACCACAACTATCATAATATCCTTGCAACACTAAAAATACAACAAAAATGTCAAACTACCCACCTGGTGCAAGAGCACCTAGGTCATGAAATTCCTTCAAAAGGCTAATATGTTAATTTTGTAATGTTCAAGTCAAAAGATGTGTCAAGGCCAAGAAAAAGATAATTTTATTGTATTAAAGGTCATATGAGGTCCTATTTTGAGTGTAATCAAGTTATGTAAAAGTCACTAGGTGGTCAAAGATATGAAAAAATTCACAACTTGTAATATTGTCAAAATTGCCAAATATGCAAAAAGAGAGAAAAAGAAGGAATAGGAAAAAGAAAAAGTGGGAATAGGTCGTTCAAGGTAGTTGAAGGGGTGGTTATCAGTTTAGAAAGCTATAAAAAATCATGAAAAGGTGAGCAAAGATGATTCTTTTTGTATTCTAGAGACATTTACTAAATAAAAGTCCCTGTTTTCTGTATTTTATGTGTTTAATCTCTTAATCTAGTCCTTGTACAGACTGTACAAAAGATTGTAAGATTTATCATTATTGTGTTTACTTGGTATAATTTGTTATAAATTAATTGAAGAGGTCTTGAAAGGGTTCCATCAGTTAAAGAGGTTAAATTTTTGTGTTTTGACAGAGAAACCAGTTAAAGAGTTAAGAGTCTTATAAGAAATATCACCCCATCCCACCATTGTAGACTATTTAGAATGGTGGGATGGATTTTCTTTAAATTAGTTAGAATTTTTTAAGTGTTTTATTTATGGATAGGAACAAGGGATTCAAGATTATGAAGTTATGACGTTGCTCCAAGGAAAAATCTAAGTTTTTACCCTTGAAAATGGAGGTTTCAAGCAGTGAAAAGAAGAATATGCACGTACATGGGATTGCAAATGGTTTTAGAGGTTTAGGTAGACATAATAAATCATGTTTCAAGTGGCAGTCTGAGGTCTTGAGGTTTGCAAGTGTCTTCTTTAAGAAACCCTCACCATTTTTGGTGTTTTTCACCCTATAATCAAGGGTTTAATGGATCGGTGGTTTATTAGGCTTTTAAATCCTTAAAGTTGATTGATTCATGAGTTTTGGGACATTTATAAAGACTTTTCATGGTTGGTTTGTGATTTTAAGTTGTTTAAAAGGTGACTCCTTTGCAAAATAGGCCTATTCTAGTAGCCCTTTTAAGCGCACAGTCAAAGGATTTGTTAGTTTCTTCAAAATAAATTAGTGAAAGTATTTTCTATGTTGATGAGGGAAGTAAAGTGGTTCTAAATTTGTGTTTGGATCTTGGGATTTGTATTGGGTTGAGTGATTCACCCACTTTAGGGTATGGAATCTTATTTGACAAATAGTGTTATGAACTCACAACAGACAGATCTTTGATGTAATAGTAATAATAGTGTTTTGATTTGTTTGCATAGTGGTATTGGAGTTGTATATATCCTTGGATAATGTAGTGAATGCAGGTTATAAGGTTTTGAGGAATTGGGCAATGAGAACCTTATGAGTTTAAGTGGTGATTTGACTGCAAGAAAACCAAGAATCTGATAAACCACTGATAAGTGAGTATATTTTTGTTTGTTTCAGTTGAATTGATAAGAATTGCAGTGATGTAATGGTTTGATGTTAGTTGAAAGAAATAATTTATGAATGATTGGTTGTTTGGTGCTTTGGGAATCAAATTTTCAAGAGTGATAAGTTGGGTGAATGGTAATGTGGAATATTTTCTAGGATTGTATTCAAGTTATGTTATGTTTTCTGATCTATATAATGGCATTAGTGTTGTATAGAGATCTAGTAAATAGTTTTGATGATGAGTAAGAAGCCTTGAATCTGAAGAGAGATGTACTAATGATATGATTTGCTAAGTTTGAGATCTTGATGAATTTTGTTGAGATGCTAGATGAGTGAATTGTTGAAGTTATGAATTTGATCTTCTCCTAATTCTATTTGGGATTGAAATCCCTTGAAGAAATAATGTTGTTGAGTGGTTTTTATGATGCTCTTCATCACCGCCAAGACCACAAACAATATTTTCCAAGAAAGAAGAGTAAAAATGTGATGGAACTTATTGTTGGGTTATGTTTTATAGTTGTTGAAACCCTTGCTCAGCCGACCATGACTTGCTCTCAATGCTTCCACCTGAACATGCAAAAATGTGTGGGGCCCCTTTTTTTTAATTTTATAACCCTTGATTTTGGTCAAGCATTATTCTTTCAAAAGTGCTTTGATTGAAAATATTTCGACCAAAAATGTACCACCACGTCGGTGCCATCTCACTACCATGTGGTTTTGGCTGAAACCATCTCGAAAAGTAATATGCAAGCCTAGATAATTTCTACACCAAATGAACTTCTCTCTACCGATGAGCTTCATCAAAATATTTTTTGGGTTTAAATCAACATGTATCTTGTTCAAAGATATTTTTCCTCCTTCCATCTATTAGGACTGTAAAATTTTGAAAATTTTATAGTTGTATATGCTCACGATTTTCCAAAAATGTCCATGCCATAAGCTCATGAATCCGCTTTGCATAATATTTTTCCCATGCATTAGTTGGTTTTCATCATTTGGTCCCCTAGAATTCACTTGTTCCTGAGCATTTGAAAGTATAAATCATATCGGTAAGAGATGGTGAGGGTCTCCCCGATCCATAAAGCATTTTATACTAACGTATATCTTTTGCAGTCTATCGACAAGAGTTCGGGAATGTCATACCGATATGATTTCACCTGAGGATGCATATCGGCATGATGCAGTTCATTGTCTCAATGACTAGAGGATCCTATTGGCAAGATAAAGTTCATCGGAATGAGTCATATCGAGTCTATTTGTGTCTTACCGATTGAAGATATAGTGACATATCAGCGAGACAACAATCATCGAAATAGGTCATAGCGATCACATTTGTGTCTCACCGATGAAACACAAAGAGCTATGTCACCGAGACAAGAGTCATCAGAGTAACATCTTGCAGCGTTCGTTTGATCTTGTCGACAAAGTAATGATAGATTCCATCGTGTCATCGATATGAAGTCTTGGAGTTTCGCGACCCCCAGTGTCATAGCGATATGTTTGATTATCAGTGAGACAAGCTTTGTCAGAGAGAGCTAGGAAGCTCATGCCGAATGAAGTTCTATCGGCAGGAAAACCACTGTGTCTCGGCGATCAAAGTTGATGAAGGATAAGTCTCAGTAGAACACAATGTAAGCGGAGGAACATCTGCCCGACCTTCAATGTCACAGCGATACACTCATGATTGAAGGGATAGCTATCAGTGAGACTCAACACATCGATCATGATATGAAACTAGAGATATCAATGTGATATGTAACTTGTTGGTGGTCGGAGAGACTAAGTGGGGAGACTATGTGATGTCTTCGCGGAGTCTAATGAACAGTGGTAAAGGCCCGAAATGAATAACTGCCTGGAATGAATGCGAATGGATGCGACTGTTCATGTGGCCGATATATAAAACCCATTTTTGACAGCAGAAAAGGAGAGAGAGAAAGAAAATACAGTAGATCAGAATGTTGAATTTTGAGACTATGAGGCATGTAAAAAATGATGGAGATTTCAATTGAATTCATTGATTTGGTGGCATTTTTCTGGTTTCAGTTGTCTGTTGTGATAATTAAAAGTATTGCTGAAGTTGTCTCCAAGGTTGATATTTTCTAATTGTTTAAACTAATAATATCAAGGATATTTTTTAGTTTTATCAGTGCACATTTGTTGTAACTATATGGTTGGATTAATTGGGTCTTTCAAGGAAAGATTAAATCCTTTAAAACAATCATAGTAATTAGGGAATCTCATTTGGATCATTAAGAAGAACTCAGTAGTCATATTCCTGCATGTTTATACCAGTTATAAACTTAAAACCTATATGCCAAACAATTTGAATTTCTGCCAGAGAGAAGTTACTCATTTCAGATTTTCATTTGACTCCATATACCCAATAAGGCACTAGTCTCTATTATTTCACTGTTTAATTTCACTCATTTTTACATATGAACATATTTGATTTTTTCCTTGATATTGCTTATACAATTTATACCAAATTTAAACTCATTTATCTACTCCTATTTGCCAGTGTGGGTAAATTGTTTTAGGAAATAAACATTGGTCAAGTCTGCTTCATTATTGTAGGTACACCCGCCTAGGTCTGGCAGCACCTGAAGAGTAGAAGGTCTAAATATTTTGGCCTTGTCTGTTACCCTGAAACGTATCAAGAGATTGGCAACCTCTTGAGGTATTTCGCCTATGTTTTAGAGCTAACACCACCACCTCACATACAAAGTTATATTGAATATGAATATGCTTTGTTTTGGCATGATATGTTGATTTTTGTGAAAATCATAAAGCACTTTGGTTATCACAATGCAACACCATGTTGTCTTTATTTACCTAAAATTCACCCAAAAGGCTATGAATCCAAATTGCCTCCTTGCTAGCCTTTGTTGTTGTCATATATTTATCTTCAGTAGTAGAAAATTCCACCACTTTCTACAATTTTGATACCCAACTAACTATACCTCCAAATAAGGAGAAAATGTAACGTATAGTGGACTTTATCTTATCTTTTTGTCCACCAAAATATGCATCCACATACCCATTAACCTAAAGAATACTCAAGTTTTAATAGATAGCAGCATCAGAAGTGCCCCTCAAATACATGAGAATTCACTTCACAATCATATAATGCTAAATACCTAGATTTTTCGTGTAACAACTGAGTACTCCCACTACTTGTGCAATGTCTAGTCTGATGTACACCATGAAAAACATAAGACTACAAACTACTAATGAGTATGGTACATGAGACATTTATGTCTTCTCCACTTATGTGCTAGGGAATGATTCTGAAGACAATTTAATATGGATAATAAATGGAGTACTAATTGGTTGTGTATTTTGCATATTGAAGCGATGAGAACCTTCTCCACATTTTTTTTTTGTGGTTAACATGTTTTCCTATTATTTTATCTTTGTGTATCCTCATACCAAGAATCTAATTTTCTCTGTCTAAGTCCTTCATCTCAAATTCCCTAGCAAGTTGAGTTTTCAAATAGATGATTTATACATCTTGGGACCTATTACCAACATATCATCAACATACAAAAGAAAAATAATAAAAATTTCATCATCATACCTTTAAAATTAGGCATAATGATCAACCTCACATCTCTTAAAACCTAGACTCATCATTGAAACATAGAAAAAGAGATCCCTAAGTTTTAATGTAGAGAACCTAAGGTTGATTGTTTCCTTTTCTAGGGTTTCATTAAGACGGAGAATAACAAGATGTGTAGATTAACTTTCAACCATGAAGGTAAGCCAATCAGATCTAGATCTATATCTTTTAGGGTCTTTGAATGGATTGGAATTGATTTTCTTTGATTGACATAATTAGACTATAAGCCCTAAAATCAAAATTGCAAGAATCTAACAATTGATAAACTGAAATAGTGAATTGCATGCATATCTAGGAAGTGCAAAGGATTGTGTACCTATCCAAAAAGTTGGTTTCAATATGCATAAGAGGAATAATTCACCCAAGGGTGTATGAGTCCTTGTAGGGGTTTCCTAGTCCATTTTTCTAGTCCTCTAATGATGGATCTGGGATCTCCATTTCTTCTTGCAAATTTATTGGATCATTGTTGGATAATTCTAAAAGTGAGATTCTATGAATTGACAAAATGTAGGGCTTCAAATGCAATAATTAAAAATTTTCTTCAAGCTTCCTTCAATCTTCCTCAAACTTGAAATATGCACATTCACAAAGAGAAGAAATGGTGTTTTAGGGGCTTGCCTTAGTCAAACCCCATGTTAGTGTTTTCACTTCCATAATGGCAATGTCAATGAAAAATGGATAATTGATAGGAAGGAATGATGAAATCACAAAGTGCTGCAACTCACCACCCTTAAAGGGATTCCTTGAAGGACTAAAGTCATGGACATCACTTCAAGGTATTGGATCTTGATTGCTTGATGGCTTGAACTTGGAGACCTAAAATAAGGGTTAGCCTTCACAAACAATGATAACATAAACACATATGAACTCACATAAGATTTGACATGATGCTTGGATCTTGACTTGCTACAATAGATCTTTGAAATGTTGCTCTTGACTCTCTCGATAGTTCTCTTGACAATAATTGCTTCAATTATTTCTTATATCCATTTCCAAATAATGCAATAACTATGTATATAGGAATTTATTCAATTTATCATAAATTAAATCTCGATAGCCAACATTTGCAACTTGGATTTTAAATGTTAAAATGTTGACATTGAGATATCCAAATTGGTCCCCAAAAAAATAGGGGGACCCATACATCCTAGGGCAAATGAGTCTTGGACCGATTCATTAAATGTTGGGAGAAAATATCAATTAGATGCATTTGTTTAATTTTTGCAATTTCTCATAAAATGGTATAAATGGACCTCAAAATGCATAATTTAGGAAATTAAATGCTCAATTAGGCTCAATAATTTAAGGGGGACAAAACATAGTTTGAAATTTTCAAGGGTGACAATTTATGATGCTACATTTAGCCCCCACTTTAGTGAGAGTATGAACTTATGCTCAAACTCACACTAAAGTAGAAAAATATGTCAAGAGGGGTCCAATTGTCCAAATCTTGAAGAGATAGGATGACTAAGGATCTAGGGGGTGACCAAGCCCCCAAGATCCAAGATCTCATGGAAAACCAACATAAGAACAAAATAACATGCACATTTATGGTATGCAACAAGACAACATACACAAACATACATGCCGAGAAAACTTGAAGCATACACAATGAAAACACATGACATAACATAACATCTAAATGAAAAAAAAAATGAACATGAACACAATGCAAACATGAAGAAAGCACACAAAATATGCATAATAAAACACAAGGTTAGTGCTAAAGGATTAAATTTGGTAAGGCAAAGAGACCTCAGTATTAAATTTTCTCAAATACCGAACATAATCCATCGAATAAAGGAATTCTCTCATGAGGACTAGCAAGTTGCACTCATGAGATACATGGATCTACTAGTTAACAAGTTTTACTATACTAGGTGTCCATAAAATATGTTGGGTTTCACAATGATAACAAGGTGCATTATGTCAGACACTCATGAAACATATAGCTCTACTGAAAAGCAAGTTGTGTTATACTCAGCGACCATATGATGACATTCATGACTCACATAATAGAAAAGTTTGATATTTTCTAGGTGAATAAAAAATTGGAAGAAAAGACGAGCTAGTGAAGTTTGATATTCACTAGGTGAGCCCCCAAGATAAGGAAAAATGAGAAACACACTAGTTCTAGTGAACTCTTCTATTCACTAGGTGTGTACCCATTAACAATCATACCAAGAGTTATACTCCCTAATAACCCTGATAAGGTGTGAAATATGGGGAAAGGGATCCCCAAAGTTTTAAATTTATTAAAACTTAGGAATCTCAATAGGTTTCTTTCTGTAGGGATTTCATTAGGAAAGAGATCACAAGGTGTAAATATTGACTTTAAACCTCAATGGCGAGTCAATCAAACCTGGATCTTAGTCCCTGGGACAATAGGAAAGATTTGAAAACAAATGAAAATTATTTGAAATATTCAAACTAAATGAACAAGACCTAATACATAAAATTCATATTTCAAAATGTACAGAAAAAGAAATCACAATTTGTACAAAGATTGGAGAAGGGTCTGATGTCATGCACCTATCACCAAAAGCTATATTTTGAGACTTGCTAAGGGACTAGTTCACACCTTGGTTCATGGGTCTTTGTTAGGGATTCCAAAATAACTTTTGGCAGTCATCTGATTGTTGGATATTGGCTTATGTTTAACATAAGCCCCACTATTGGAGTGATGAAAATAAATTATGTAACTTAGTTTCTATGGTTTGTCAATAATGATGACAACTTGTGCAACAATGCAAGATTGCTCCTTCAAGATCTCTTCAATTCTTCATCAGCCTATAATCTATACATGTGAATTTGTTTTTGTTTGTATTGTGGTTTTCCTTGGTCAAACCCTTGTTTGGTAATTAAACCTTGATAGAAAGATAATGAAAAAGGAATGAAAAATGCTTGCTACAACTCACCACCCTTTAATGGATTCCCTTAGAGGACTGAATTCAAACACATCTCTCCAAAGTAATTTGATCTTTCTTTTCTTGATTGATTTCGACACTTAAAATTCTTGGATCTGCTTTAGGATAAAAAAATGCATATTAACCTTCACACTATGAAATGAACACACATAAACTTGGACATGATGTTAGGATCTTGATTGCTGCAATAAAGGATTGATAAATCTACTCTTGAATGCTCTTGACAATGATATTTTTTCTTGGAAATAATTGATCATGTGTGTTGAATGTTGTTTCCTTGTGTGTTAGATTTCAAATGATCAAATGACTATGTATTTATAGGTGTTTATCTAATATCCCAAAAATTAGATTCTAAAAATTGACAGTTTCAAGTTGAATTTGAATCACTAAAATACTGCCAAAAACATATTTTAAAATGGATCTTGGAACTTAAAGGGGACCCATTCACCCATGGTAGAATGGGTCCTAGCCTATAAGTCCAGAACACACATATTCCATGGTGATTTAATTATTGATTGCATTTATTTAATGTTGGTTTTTCTTTTAGAAAATGAGAAAAAGAAGGCTTTAGAATGCATAATTTGAAAAATTAGAAGCTTAATTAAGTCCAATAAATTAATGGACCCAAACATAGTTTGAAATTTTAAAGGTATACAATTTCCTACACTGCAAGGTGCTACAAAATGATCATGATGCTATACCAATGCAACACTAAGTTCAACGTGCATGAACAAAGTGAAGAAAAAATGTCAAATTCACCTAAGGAGGTGCATAAACAACAACAAGATAAATCCAAAACCTCGAGGGGTATTGCAACAACACCACTACAAAAGGTGATTTACAAAAACAACAAAGGGACTTTTCTCAATATGTGAAAGGTCACACCTTAGGGAACATCACACATGACTCCACCAAGGACTAGTAATTGAATATAAGACTCACACCCTAGGGAATTGTACCCATAGCATTACCACCAAGGGGAATGTCATATGCCAAGAATGTTCACATGCTTAGAGGACATCAAGGCCAATATCACCACAAAGGAGACGCTATCACAAATCAAGAAGGCCACACTTTCATTGCCAAGATCACACTTCCTAGGATATATATATATAGATATAGATATATATTATCATCACTAAAAAGGGACCATTTCACATGTAAATAATAAATGGGGGACTATATTCCCCCCTTAAAATATTATTGTACTTTCTACACTAACATTTTAAGGAGAAACAAAGGGATCCCTTGCAAGAAGGAATACACCCAAAATAAGGCTACTTAACCCCTTGCCCCCCAAGTGTAGGGACAAAGGTGAGCTAAGATGGATGATGATATGTTTCTCCTTGCAAGATGAAATATAATTGCATAAATTCAATTTTATACCCCCATGCATGGTAATGAGTATTGTGTGATACTACAACTACCACATGGAAAGGGGCAGCAACTAATGCTATTTGTGTCTTGTATGATTAAGTGAAGGATTTTTTGATGTTTTAGTTATGTTTGAAGGACAATAGCCAATACCTCTTTTTGTATCTTGCATGTTTATCTCTATAGGGACACAAATACCTTGTTCTTTTACACCACATCATCTTCCATTATAGCCAAATTGATTCAACAGTTGATATCCTCTTCCATAAATGGCTTCCATTGTTTTTGAGGAAGGTGGTTTCTCATTATTAGTTTTAGCATAAGTAGAAGTGTAAATTATGTTTTCCTCTTTTCTATAAGTTGCAGATTCATATACTTTTGATGGTTTGATGATAGATTATATTGATACCAATGTGGCTTCTTTCTCTTTTCTTGGTTTTGTTTGTGTGATCTTGTATTCCCCCATGAATGTATTTGTAAAATATAATGATCCCCAATCATTGTCCAATAACTTTATCACTAATGAAATACAATCAAGATCATCATTGATTTATAAAGGTTCCACTTTTGTAGTTGGTGTCAATGTGCTAAGAGGATTCGTTATTCCTATTTCAATTTGTAAAAAAAATTCAAAATTAGGATCATATTTTATCATGTAAATTGTTAAAAGGCGTAGGACAACTGAGAGGGGGGGTGAATCATTTGTCACCAAATTCAAATACCAAACTTCACACAATTATCAACTTCACAACCACACTGTTCTGTTATTAGGTATGAACATGAAATGCAGATAATAGAAAGAAAAATCAACACAATGAACACCAGATTTAATGTGGAAAACCCAATAAGGTAAAAACCATGGTGAGGATTAACTCAAAATATAAAGTAATAGCGAAACCGAATACAAGAGGCTCACTTCCAAGGGCTCACTACCCTAATACAAAGGCTAACTGCCTATAGAAAAGGCTCACTGTCCAACAACGAGGCTCACTGCCTACAGATACAAAAGATAATAGAAAGATCCACCACAAAAAATTACACACATCTGTAGCCTTGATTAGGAGATTACAGAGACCTTCAACTCAATAATTTTAGGAATCTAACACAATAAAGTATTACTACCTCAACTCACTTTCACACAACTCTGCTATTCACTTGTGGCTCACTTTGTTACTTTGTATATTTTAATCCTTCGCATCTTGACTTGCATTTATACCATCTTCAACCTTAGAAACTTTCTCCAAGGTCGTCTACATACACTTCATTTCATAAATTCAAATTAGGTCGGCAACTCAACATTCTCGCGATGGAAAGGAATGGAAATGGAAGAAATAAACACTTAACCAATACCAAAATCAACATCTCAGATCAATCACATGCTTCCTCAAATAATTCTTAATTGTTCATATGAAGTGTAAACACTAGGTCATCCAAACCTAGTGAAAAAAAAATGAACATTGAAGTACACACTTTCCAGCAAGAAGATAACATGCCTTATCATGCATGAGAACACATCTTAGATACCTTTAGATACATCCACATTAAGTGTGACAAACTTTGAACATATAACACCTTCAAACTATCCATCCGGACTATGCATACACACACAACAACTCTAAAACTCAACTTCCAGAGCACCAAATAATTAACGTCTCTACTAGATCCTAGAGAACACCATTACAAGAAATATTCTAGATCTACAAGCCCTGAAACAAATCAGTAGAGGATTGCATAGCATAAACATTTATCCCAATCCACAGACAAACATCTCTTCTAAACCATTTCACACACTCGTCAACACAACTTTCACACTCCATCAATCTAGAAGCTACAAATCAAGAGATGACACCAACATATCCTCAACAACAACCCTTCAGATCTGCACAAGCATAGGATCAACACAAAAGAAATGTGGAGTGCATACCAGAGCACATTCTAAACATATACATAACTCTAACTTCACTCTTTATTAATTTTCTCAAAATCACTTGGTAACTCATAATTCAACACATCTGCAACATCATAAGGATAGCTCCATGTACTCACAACATCTCAACAACATCTCAACTATACATGCACAGTCTACAACATTCTGAACTATATTGAAATCAATGAAAACACTACCAAAATTGCTCATACTGGCAACAATCTCCCCCTTTGTCATTGATGGAAACACATTATGTCAAAAACCATCAAAGACAACACTCTCCTTTATTTTTCAAATTAGACAACTTGCACAACATTCCCGCATTCTCAATATTCCAAACAAAGAACTTCTATTCCTCTTCTACTATTTTTCACATGACTCTCTCTCCCACTTTGACATCAATGGAAAAGATCAAAAACTATGATCACTCCCCCTTCAGATTCCACCCATGCAACTCATACTGTAACATAAACCTTATTGTTGTATGTGTATTTCATTAAACAATGAAGTGTTGAAGGTACACCTTTCATCTCATGAATCCATGGTCTACCCAAAAGAAAATTGTATCAAAGATCATGGGGCATGACATTGATGGGAGTTTGCAACACAACCTTACCAGTTGTGACCATGATC
>VDFB02078979.1:0-56325 GCA_007258455.2 Sequoia sempervirens | reverse complement strand
AAGGTATCCAACTGATACAAAAGAACAAGAGAGATAGAACATATCAACTGGTACACCCGAGCTCTCCAATCTGGAAGATCTCGTCATCATGAAAATGAAATGGGGACCCAACATTGTATGGTGCACGTTCCACCCAACCAAGTGGTAGCCAAAGGCCCACCCCCCGTGCTAGGAGATAGTAAAAAGGCTTCCAAGGAAAAACCAACAATCCTCTAGACATAGACAAACTCAAGACTAGACTACACAAGTACAATACATAACATGATGGTTACATTGCTTCCAGAGTAAAAGAATCAAGTACATCAACTGAACAATTAAACCGTTTTCATAGGAGGAGTGTCACACATAATTTTCTATGGGTTACCCTGGTGTAACCTTCCTAGGCTACCAGACCCCCATCCTAGGTTACCCTGGCTGCCTCTACCAGCCGCCGGACCCCCATACAAACTATGCTTCTTATCTCACCTCAATCCTAAACAAGTGCTTGAGCCATGAGAGAGACATTCATTATCTTTATTATTATGAGAGTTACCCATTCATTAATTCTTTTTTAAGTTATCACTTGAATAAACCCTCATTGAATTACCCTGGCATCCATTTATGTGTCGAACCCCCATAGAGAGCCACTCTCCTACTGACAACATAAGGATCTAATCCACAAACCATGGGTAGAAAAGGTGCACAAATCCGATAACAAATATCAACCATATTGTAAAGGACAACACATCCCATTCATAGTAACCGGGTGTTCAAACTGAATCATACATCCCGTTACTATGTCCCAATCAACTGTACCATTGGGCAATGGACACGCTCAAACTTGTGAATCCAGGTGGATCTGATGTCATGTACCTACAATACTACAATCAAAGCATATGTTGTACATATATATATAAATCATGAATCAAGCACACCATGAAGAGAAAATTGTGGAATCACAGGGTGCTCGCAAGCGAGTGATGTAATCTCGTTCCCTTCACTAATATAGTGTCACATCAAAAATGACGAAGTTAAAACATCAATTAACTACATATGAGCATATATCAATATCAACTCAAATAATCAACTATGCTAGCCAGAAAGCATGTCATAAACATTAAACATCCATATAGAGTTCCATCTCATCAAAATATAAAAACCATCATCACTCCAATGTTAGCGATCAAATAACAACATAGTATCATGGTCTATCAAAGTAAAAGCACTGTCAGAAAACATAAGCAAATCAGAGGGGTACTACATCCTCCCCCCTAGGATCAGGCTTACTCCTAGAAGCCTGCAAATAAATAGGGATAGTGCTCCCTCATCCTAGTCGCATCCTCCCAAGTAGTCGAAGTGTCATCTCTCAGATCCTACTAGACCCTAATCTTCTCAATATCTTGACCCCTGAGGAACAACTCTTGACGTTGAAGGACGTGCACGGTTCCCAAAGAATGATGCATGTCCTCCACTAGAAACCTCTCCAACTTCACCCTGGTGCTCGGCCTAGCGATTATCTATCACGACAAACACTTTGTATGATCTACTTGCATCCTCTACTGTTGGCTCTGAAGCCATTGGCCTTTGAGTATAACCTGATGTGTCCTTATTGGGACACTTTCACGCTGTGTCCCTGTTGGCCACAAGCGAAACATCCTGTACCTCTACTAAATATTCTATCACCAGGAGTACCAAATTGCTGAACACTGCCCCAGTTAACCATAGATTGTGAACTTTGGGCTAGTTGATCAATACGATCATGTTGAGATCGTTGCCAAATCTGATCTCTTTTCTTTTGGATCCAACTACCACCATATTGAGATTGAGAGTGTTGTTGTTGCTGACGACTCTGTGCAGGCACCTGTTGTGTTATAGGTGGTCCAGCTCTCTAAGCCTGGCCACTATGTGAAGTAGGTCCTATAGATGAAGCACTTCCTATCTGCACTCTAGTATGGCCACCCAATGCCATTGTCAAATTCTCCTCCACCAATCTAGCTTTCTCTACTGCTGTCTCCATGGTCTTGGGTTCAAAAACCCGTACACCACCATTGATCCCAGCATTTAATCCCCTAATGAAGTGTTGAACAAGCATGCCCTCATCATCACCAATGTCAGTAAACTGCTTGAGCTCATAAAATCAATGCTCATACAGTTCCACCAACATGGCCATCTGTTGTAGAGCATGAAACTCATCTCCATGACGCTGTCGCCAATGGTCAAAAAGGAATCTGGCTCTAAACCTCTCTAAGAACATATCCCAAGACACATAATTAATGTCAATATGGAGCTTCTTCTCCTCCAATATCCACTAGGTAGATGCAAAGTCTCTCAAATGCATGATCGCACATCTGGCCTTGGTGTTGCTACCATAAGGGTGCATAGAAAAACACCTATCTAGGTCTATCAACCATGTCTTGGCCTCTAATCCATTTCCCAAACCATCAAAAGTGGGCGGATGAGCTCTAAGTAGGTCTCTCATGTGAGTGGCTATGTCTGCCTCTGGCTGTACTAGTACCTCTCTCTCACCAATATTATTTTGATCTCTATTTTTCCCTGGCTCAAGGCGAGCAAGAGTCTCCTCTAACAAATGATGCAACTAAGCACACTCGATCCCTCGTGGATCCCGATTCTGATCACCGCCTCCCAGAGCATATTGGGAAGCCTGATGTTCCTCATGATCTGAGTTATGGGGAACATGGGGAGGTGAATCATATTGAATACCTTTGTGACCACCTCCACGGCCACAACCACGACCTATATTACGACCTCGCCTAGGTGGCATGATCCTACACATACACAAGGTATGAGACAAGGTACACAAACTAAAATCCTACACAACTAACAGCTTAATAGGTTCAACATTATCCCAGAGCACCCAGTGTTTAAACTTGGGCTCTGATACCATGTGTAATTCCCCACCACGTAACCTTAAAGAAAGACGCAAACACAACAGAATTGTAGCAATTTTTTTTTAAAAGTGTAATAATAACATGTAAAGTGAACTACACTTAATACATACATTCCCTAAGATACGCGACAATGCATTACATTCGAATCCCAATATACAAAAGTAAACTAACCACAGCTTATAATTATTACTCATGATATAAATAAGATACATTCAATAACATTGAAATTATCACATAAGAAATAAAGTACATTAAAGATTCGTTCATTCAATATAACATTTACAAGACTCATTTCCAAAATGAGGTAGATCATACAATATTGTTACAGTTACAAAGTTACAAGAATCCTCCTTGAATACAAATGAGTAGTACATATACAAGGTATCCAACTGATACAAAATAACAAGAGAGATAGAACATATCAACTAGTACACACGAGCTCTCTAATCTGGAAGATCCCATCATCACGAACATGAAATGGGGACCCAATAGTGTATGGTGCACGTTCCACCCAACCAAGTGGTACTTGAAGGTCCACCCCCTGTGCTAGGAGATAGTAAAAGGGCTCCCAAGGTAAGACCAACAATCCTCTAGACACAGACAAACTCAAGACTAGACTACACAAGTACAATACATAACATGACAGTTACATTGCTTCCAGAGTAAAAGAATCAAGTACATCAACTAAACAATTAAACTATTGTCATAGGAGGAGTGTCACACATAATTTTCTATTGGTTACCCTAGCGTAACCTTCCTAGGCTACTAGACCCCCATCCTGGGTTACCCTGGCTGCCTCTACCGGCCGCTGGACCCCGACACAAACTATGCTTTTCATCTCACCTCAAGCCTAAACAAGCACTTGAGCCATGAGAGAGACATTCATTATCTTTATTATTATGAGAGTTACCCATTCATTAATTCTTTTTAAGTTATCACTTGATTAAACCCTCAGTGAGTTACCCTGGCGCCCCTTTGTGTGCTAGACCCCATAGAGAGCCACTCTCCTACTGACAACACAAGGATCTAATCCACAAACCATGGGTAGACAAGGTGCACAAATCCGATAACAAATATCAACCATACTACAAAGGACAACATATCTCGTTCATAGTAATCGGGTGTTCAAACTGAATCACACATCTTGTTCATAGAATCGGGTGTTTAAATTAAATCACACATCACATTACTATCTCCCAATCAACTATATCATTGGGAAATGGACATGCTCAAACCTGTGAATCCAGGTGGAGCTGATGTCATGTACCTGCAATCCTGCAATCAAAGCATATGTCGTATATATATATATATATATATATATATCATGAATCAAACACACCATGAAGAGAAAATTGTGGAATCACAAGGTGCTCACAAGCGAGTGATGCAATCCCGTACAGTGTCACATCAAAATTGATGAATTTAAAACATCAATTAACTACAAATGAGCATATATCAATATCAACTCATAATCAACTATGCTAACCAGAAAGCATGTCATAAACACTAAACATTCATATAGAGTTCCATCTCATCAAAATATAAAAACCATCATCGCTCCAATGTCAGCGATCAAATAACAACAACATAGTATCATGGTCTATCAAAGTAAAAGCACTTTCAAAAAACATAAGCAAATCAAAGGGGTACTACATGTAAGGTGGTGAAATGGTTGTATGGATCACTATTGAATATGGTAAGTGGAGAACCTATATGCATGTATTTTGACATGTTATACTATCCTTATCCCTTTTGTAAAAATTGAGAAGACTTCATTCATCATTTTGGGGTTAAAATGTCTCCTTGCTCGAGGGTATGGATAGAGCCCATGAGGCTTCATGATGTCATTACGGTATGAAGGAGAGAAAGAATTTCTCATTGGTGTATTATCATGTTAGAAATTTTACAATCTCAATTTTGAGGTGATTATCAACTTACTTTCTAATGTGATCCTTGTAAAGAACTTTGTTGCTTGTTTTCTTTTAAGAAAATTACTCTAGAGTGTTGTAAGTTTTAAAGAAATTACCCTTGTTTGATGATTTCAATTCTATGTACAAACTAGTGGTACTTATAGGAATTCTATACTAATAAACAAAGGAGTTTACATACTCAACTGATGTATGAATTTTAGGTTACATGCATTAATTCAATTTCATATGCCTTATGAGTTGCTTCTACAACCATTTTTCCTAAATTTAACTTCATTTTTGTTTATCAAAGTGAATTAGTGAACTCCAACTCCTTAAAAGGTCACATAAGTTTAGCATGCAAAATTGTTATACTCATTTATTTCCTACTTACACATTCATGGGAGAATTTTCAAGGATGAATAAACTCTTGTGCATTCTCTATATTTACATTACTTCATACTCATTTTACCTTGGGTGTTTACTTGGAAATCTTCTTTGAAACGACATGAAGAATCATAATTACTAAAGACCCTCTGAGATGAAATAAGTGAAGTATAATGAATTGTATACAACCCACAAAGCTTAAAATTAGAGAGGCCTCTAATTTATTGTAAAATATTCCATAATATGAACATGTATTTGGTACTAGTTGATCTTCTCATCACTCTTGTGTGTCGAGTATAGAAATCATGTGGCCACAACTCCTACCAATATAAAGTGTGCCTTTACACCTAAAAACCAACTACTAGGCCCAAGGAGAGAATGTAATGCCCAAAATTAACGTTAGGGAAAAAACACAACTAACTTTTTTTTTGTTACCAATGTTTGTATATTTGCTAATGTTACACTAACCATGCACAACATGATGATGTATTACACGCATCAGATGATGTTTCCCTTGCAATGAGATCAACAATACGTCACTCGAGGGTGAGGGTTGGGTATTTAGATGAGCAAGTATGTGTGGAGACCATCACACATACCCTCAAGCGATCAAGAGAAAGGTCAGGGTCCGACATTTAAGAATGAGTAATTGCAGGTTAAAAGCAAGGATTAATTGATGTCACATAGTTATGCTCGCTCGTTTTACACTAATTAAGCCACCATGCCAAAATTGATGAAGCCTACATTAACATCTAATTTCAAAGACCAAAAATGAGAGGGAAAAGACAATTTATAATTTACAAATTAATTAATAAATTTCCATTTTAATTTATTTATTATTATTAACATTATTTAATTATTATTAATTTAATCTTTTAAAAAATAAATAAATTAATATATAATATATGTATTTATTTACTACAAGAAAGAATAATTTATATAAATAAGTACATTCTAAATTCCTTTTTATGTACATATTTTTAATTTCCTTAAATGAAGGAAGAAATGATATAAAGAGAGAGATATTACTTTTTTCTAGAATCCCTAATATTACGTGTGCAAAAATCCTTATTTCTTTATTTAAATTAATAGAATCTTTCTTAAAGGTGTGGGAATATATTCCCCTCCACATTTTTTAAAAGTTCTCCTCACTTTAAAACTATTTTAACTATTGGTCACGCCTGGATAGAGCTATGCAATTTTTTTTTTAAACAAAGTTTCTACAGCTGCACCATATCTGAATTTTTTAGCAGGGTGTATTCATAACTCCACTTCAAATGACATAGAGATATAACAGGCCATGAGTCTTATGAAACAACTCGAGGGTAATATATTTACAAAAGTACTCTATCTTTTCCTACAACATGTTACAAGATCATACATTTATATACGAACATTTCCCTCTATTTCAATCTTTGAACTAATAAACCAGAATGATGTCACCCTTCATAATGATTATGATAAGAGAAAAATGAGATATCCCCGGAGCATCACACATGTTTTACTTCAAGGGCACAGTAACAAGAATCTTATTTTCACTACCTCACTACTGTATACATTCTTGCAGAAAGTTACACATTGTGTTTTCAAAAGTAAATAAATATAAGCTAAAATATTGGACTCTTGCAAACAAAATAATATAACTCTTTTAGAGAATAAAATACACATTTTCTCTCCTTTTCAACAAAATGTTTTCCCTTTTTATAGGTGCAAGTTACTTATTTGCAGCAACTATATGAGATTAAAATAGCTACACATATATATACATATATTCCACTGAAAACATAGTATATATATATATTTCTCCCTTTCTAAAACCTCATACAGTTACAAAAATAAATTCCATAAATTTGCAGGTAGTATAAGAGCATTCATGCAGTTAACAACTTTAACACAATCCTCTTTGGGACAACACAGAAATGAGAATATTACTAACAAACTTTCGTGGCTATGACATTCAAAATTCAAAAGGGCGGATTTACTTTGACATAATAGTACCATCTTTACCCACAAGAAACATGGCTACTCTAAGAACTTTTTAGCTTTCTCCAATCTGCAAAAATACACACAACTTTCCTCTATAGGCCAATGGGGTGCTCACCTCCCAACCTTTGGTTGGAAAACCAACCACCCCCGAGCTAAGAGGTAACATGGAAATTGGGCACAAACAATTCCAAGTACAAACAAAATTCACACACACATTTTGCACACAAGAAATTTCAAACCCACCCAAGGGAAATTTCACATAACAAAGAGTTCATTATGAACCCAAAACGGGGAATGGAGGGTGGACTACACACTCCATTTTGGGGACTCAATAAATAAACACCATAACTATCCATCACAAATTTTTCAACCCTTCATAATCAACCCTTCTTTCACATTTCCTTATCCACCCAAGCTATCTTTCACATTTCACAAAACATATGGGTACTCATACCCCTCTTTTAACCTCTCCTTTCTAAGAAGGAATAACATGTCCCCATGGAGGTTCCTACTCCAACCATCCCCAACTTGGGATGCTCTACCCAAATTTGGGTTAGCCTATCCCATTACAACCCCTTTACCCAACAATATACACAAAAGAACAAAATTTAAAGAAAGCATTTCAAAACACACAAATACATGTACATAGCTTACAAATTTAAAACATAAGAAGAAAAAGGGTGTAGTGATCCTACCTCAATCCAAGCTTTGGAAGGAAGTGATGAGGGTGAGCACAACTCCTCCAAGATTTCTCTCCAATCTCCCCAACCAAATCCAAGAGCCCCAAAAACAAGAATGCAAAAAAGAGCCCCCAAAACCCTTGTTTTTAGTTTTCTTATAAAATTTAAGTTTGAATTTCTTTTGAATGGGAAAATGACACTTGTCACTCACCCATGTGTGAAGATTTCAGAGACTTCCAAAACAACTTGGAGAAGTGGGAATGGAAAGGGACTAGTCCCCATCCCACTTCCCAAAACCTTATTTTCGTCAAACCTCTTTAAGGCCTCAAAAAGGGTGCCCAATCATAAAATTGACTCAAAATTTCAAGTTGAAAAGGTACCTAACCCATAGGTACTTGACCTAGGAACCTTAAATCTATAAAAACACTTAAATTTTTTAACTTTTCAACCCCCAAAAAATGTCCTAAAGGTTAAATCCGAGTTTGTCCACTTGGGTGGACAACTCACCATCTAGATGGATTGACATGGCAATAAAAATCAATTTAAAAACATTCACGAATAACATCATGAATAAAAAAATATTACATAATGGAACTATAGTCTAGGCCATATGGACTATAGCTCGATTCCATTGGTTAATTTACTCATGGTTCCTAGAAGTTACCTCCAATTTCCATTGGCCATAGAAAGTGTACCTGCACACTCGATGCACATGTTAACCCGTCTATAAATCGTGTATCAAAACAATTGAATCACCATTTCATATACACAAATTTTAATCCAAATAAATCATATATCAAAATAATTGAATCACCATTTCATATACACAAGTTTCCATCCAAATAAATCATATATCAAAACAATTGAATCACCATTTCATATACACAAGTTTCATAATTTCACATAGCATATATATCTCATATCATAACTAGAAAAATCACTAATTCACATATCATATCTAGTTATTTTTACCATAATTTTCAAATTCATCAAATTTCAACATGGTTCATTCACCCCACATATTTCATTTGTTCATCATTTTAAAATTCAAATTGAACAACCACAATAACTAGCATAAAATTGGGTCAACCATCACAATCGGCTAACTAAGCATGTAGCATAATCATAATCAAGTCATCATAAGAACTCAAATGTCTAAATATCATAATCAAATCATGATAAGAACTCAAATGTCTAAAATATCATGTCCTAAATGGTATCACCAAACATAGTCAATAATACTAAAACTCAAAATAGTCTAAGCAATAAACGTATAATAGAGGTGGACCTCACAGAGAACAAAAAAGTTGCTTGAGTAGAAACCAAACCATTAGATTTAAAATATGGTCAGAGTTATAAGCGGTTAAAAGACAAAGGTTGCATAGAGAGGAGGGTGCCCAAATCATGATGCCATGTTCAGGTGACACTACACCCTCTGAAACGTTCCCCATACATCTCTTTTAAAGTCTATAGTCTTCAAATCAATCATATGAAATTTGGGTTGCAATCCTTTTACAATGAATAACTTATATTATATCTATAGTCTTACCTTGTACCATTTGGCAACCTTCGCTAAGAATTAACTTATTTTCTCTAGTACACATAGCTATAGGGGTATGATGTACAAAAGTCTAGTAAGAACTCAAAGTTGAATATATACTAACCTGTTTAAAAAAAGAAACAAAATTCTCTAGTTAAGCTACAAGATTGAGGGATTGTTGAATTAAATGTTGATGGAACAAAATAACCAACACATATTCTTATTGCATAATCCAATATATTGGATAAAGCACACAATTTTTACAACAAAAATAAAATAAAATTATAACAAGCATGCATGCCCAGAAGTGTAACTGCGCAACAATTGTAAGGAAAAAGAGGGTTAAAAGAGGGTTAAGTATATGAAAATATTGGGGTACAAAGCTATACCACTCTTGAGCTCAAGGTAATTGACATCCAAATTACACAAATATATATTTATTGTGTGATAAAGTTTTTAGTTAGGAATTAAGTGAGGAAATGTCCCACATGAGACAAGTGCCATCAATAATGTTGCATAATCAGCTTGGCAATGGCATGGGTTTTTGTCAAATATGATCTTAACACTTTTGGTAGGATAATGGCTCATACTGATATACATACAAACATAGTTTGGAATCAAACCGAATAGCTAGAGGCTAGGTTACAATTTAATAGCAGTCCATCTCTTGTCATAGTGTCATTGAATGCTTATGCAAATTGATAGCTCAATTGTATGTGACAGTAGTTTGAAATAAATTGCAAAATTAAGGTCATTGTTTTTGTGCCAATTGTATAAGCACTTGATCCACTCTACCTATGTTTCCTATTATTTATAAGACAGGTTGGCTATTTGAGATTTTGGGTGAAATATACTTATTTCCTGTGTTGGGTTAGCTCTCTGTAATAATTTCATTAAAAAAAAAATTAGTTCCTCAAATTAAATATTTATATGGATATATGAAATGCACCAGTTCTATTTTATACATTGTTGCAACAAATCGAGAGCAAATAAAGTTACCCAAATGTGTAAAGGTTCCTAGTGTATTCAAATATGTATTAAATAGAAATGTGGCATTGTAATATTAAGCGTTAGGATTACTTAGTTACCACTATAAAAAAGGAAAGGAAATTTTTTTTATTGTCTGTAAATATATATTTAAAAAAATAAAGTAAAATATGAGACCTATAATTTTTTGTATAGCTGAAACAAACACTATATATATATATCACAGAGAAAAATATGTATATCTCCATCACATGCAGATGAAATATTTTCCTGGTTGAAGGCCATTGTGGGTTGTGTAGTCACTCTTTGAGTTACCCAAGTCATGCAAGAAAAAAATACAAGTTAAAACAAAGCGATTAGGGTCTTGACATTTCCTGTAAATTAAAAAAAAAAAGGTAATCACCCTTGTCGTAACTATTATAATTCATTTTCTTTATAAAGACATTTAGCTATTCTTTAGTTGGAATATTTAATGATATCTTGTAAGGAATGCTTAATACTTTCAATAAGGGTACATCTACGTGACACGTATCCCAATACAAATAAAATTATAAAAAAATAAAGGAGGCATGACTATATGTATGTTTGATATCGGTCACTATGTAACATTAAGATAATGTAAATGGAGGAGATGTTCAATTAACATCACGAGTATCATTCAATGCCTAAAAAAAAAAAGTTTGAATTCAACTCTTTTACCCCCCGCCCCCCTCTCCCCTCCCGCAATATAAGGTTTTAAATAATAGTGATCATTTTGGAGCATTTTTTTAAATAGAGATTTATTATTTAACATTAATTATATTTGATTGGAAAGAAAATATTAATGCATTTGTCCAAAAGGATAAGGATTTAGATGATTTTTTTTAAATTAAAAGTTAAAAATTTAAGTTATGAGATTTATCAAGGTTAATTTGTTAGTTTTTTTTATTAATAAGTTATCAAATTAGGATCACAATGCTATTTTATTAAAAGTTAGAAGTTTTTTATTAATAATTTAAATTTAGGTATTATTTAATTTTGTTCAATTTGAGAGGGGGATAAAATTTGAAATATTAGTCACTTTAACATATAGAGGTTTGAATTCTCTTCTAGTTCATCTAGTTTGAACTATCTTCCTTTGGCCCTCTGGTCTCTCTATGTAAAGGGTACAACACCCTGTAAATTTTGCTTATCTTATCAAAAACATATAGAGGTTTGAAATTTTAATTTAGTCCCTTATTTATAAAAGTGAGGAACTTAGAAGAGAATAAGAGTGATAACTTATTCTACTATTAACTAGAGAGTTATCATTTTGAATGATGTTTTAATCCAATTAAAATTGAATAAAAATGTTTTAATTAGGGGTTTTTAAACATGAAGCAATCAATTTAGTTTGAGCTAATTTCAAAACCCTACAACATTTGCACTCAAATCTCATAGAAATTAAGAACCTAGGGAAGTATTTATCATAATAGAGGTTGGATTTATCGTGATCATCATCAACTTTAGCCAACCTAATTTTAAGGTTATTTGAAATAACCATAATATTATGACTTTTGTGGGGTTTTGGTTTGCAAACTAATACAATATCTTTATTAAGATGAAGGTTTAATCCTTGTGGGTTAATCAATATTTTTTTATGTGAGTGTGTATAGTATAAATGTAACAACCTTAGGATAGTCTTTCTTTATAGGTAACTTTTGTATAGTCATCTTTTACTAGTTAGGGTAGCTATCGTTGAAGGGTGTGTGAGAATGATTTTGCACACCCACTCTTTTTTTTATTTATATATTTTTTACCTTCTTTTCTCTCAGGCAACATGCTAGTGATGATGTTGCATAAGAAACATCACCCAGTGTACATGTTGCTCCTCAATGATGAGCTTGGTAGATGTGGGCTAAAATAAGTGCAAGGGGCTAAGTATTGTATTTCAAATAGGTTTGATTTTTTTAGCTTTAAGACTTATTAATGTTTCCAACCATAAAGAGTTAGAAATTTAAATATGTTATTGACCATAAAATAAAGGCTCGATTGAGATCATCCATGGGAACTAATTGGCGGAAATATAGTTGATAATTCTATCTCCTCAAAACATTGTGAGATACTAAAGTTGAACACTAAAGGAGAGTGTAGACGGGAACCTATAGTTAAATTTAAAATATGAGTTACACATTGGCAGTGGAGCATCATTAACTAATGTTAATCTATATAAGTTACGTTATGAAGGGTGGCACAATGTGTATGATGCTAGGTTGTGAACCTAGATTTGAAAAAAAAAGTTGGGGCATTTGTGTTGGAACCACATTAAATTATGGGAATGATATAGAGTCCATTGGAAAACATGTGGTGTACTAGCTGTGCAATCTAAGAAGAAAAAAAACAAAACATTAATGAAGCCTTTGTAATTTTATACTATAAACTTTTGGAATAATTTAGTTGTTTTGGGAATCATTTTAAATAAAAGAAACTTGGGATTTTTATATATTATGATTTTAGATGAATGAGAATGTCTTGACACTTACAAATTTATAAGATGGATAAGTAACATTCAGTAAGAATGTCATTATGATAATTGATCTTCAAAAATGCAAATAACAATAATAATATTAAAACAAATAAAATATAGATAATTGTTGAACTTAGATCTTTTAATAGCATATTCATTATTTATGTTTGTCTAAAATAATTAATAGAAACATTTAAAAAATATTATTTATATGTTGAAAGATACCTGAATAGTTGACAAAGCACATAGGCACAAGATATTAAAACTTTTTTTCTTTTAATCTTTGGATGAGTTAACCATTGGTATACACATATTTAATACATAATTGAATTAAAAAAAACAAATAAAAAGAAACATCATGAAACACATCAAGATAATTAAATTAAGAAAAAACAATCTTGAATGATGTGATGTTTTTTTAAAATAAAAGTGGCATTGCCACTAAAGATTTTATTAAAAATAAGAAGGATGATTACATACAGAAGTAATATGAACTCAAATTACATCAAAATGGGGGCCTGCTTGTCCCACTGAGAAATACAGAGCATAGAGAAATATCTTTGAGGGCAACATATACAGAAACCAGGTTTACAAAATTTGACCATGAGAGCCCAAAAAGAAAATAAGATTATACATGATGTTTCCAAAATCCATATAGATTCGAAGTGAAAAGGATGAAGGAAACTACTGAAACCAGAACCGATAGATGTCGCAAGAAAATGAGGCCGAAATGAAGATGTCGAAGAGAACATTGAGACTAGAGCCAAAATAAAGTCGAGCCAAGGGGAACCAACGAAGCCATGTAACTGTCTCAAAAACCAAGCTAAGAAGAGCCCAAGAACCACGAAGAACCTGTAAAATTAGAATGGGCCCAACAAAAACTAGAAAGCCCGAGAAGATTGCATTGAAACTGAGGAAGGAGAGTCAAAAGTCACAATTAGAAGATATCAATTAGAATGCAGGAGGAGGAAGGCCGAAAAGCAAAAAACCTTGAGAAACAAATAGAGGATTAGGATGCACTTTCCTCTGAATATACGATGTCCGCGGGTGGCAGAAAATATGGTTCATTATGTGGCTCAATAAGATCATGTTTGATAAGCAACCGAACGGCCTTGTAGAGGTCTTGAATTGGATCACAAACCGAATTACCATAATGGGCCTAAGGCTGAGTAAACAGAGGTTGAACTCACACGAACAGTTGTTAAGCAATCTGTGAGACATTGAGCAAAGGAGCCTTGAGAGACACCTGTTTGAAAGAAGGTGTTGCCTGCAAATGACACCACCAACCAAGTTTTAACTATGAAGGATATCATAACTTTCTAGAGTGGGCTGCAGAGTGGAGAAAATGTGAGGGAGTATGTAAGTGCCAGCCATGAATTTAACCATCTCCACACACCAAAGTATGCCCATTAAATTGGAGACAAAGTGTGAGGAAAGCTCATAAGGTAGAGCCATGGAGTTTAATTCCATCTATTCATAACATAGTACAACTTCTATCACATCTAAAAGTTGTTTGCATTCAAATGTAAATGTCCTTATTTTTTCTTCAGTGAGAGGGGAATTGTCCCGAATTTCATGATATCTGGGTGGGACAAGAACCCTGAATAAGCTATCCATTATCAACCCAAAATGAAGTAACCAAAACCATTAAACTATATGAATGAAGAGCTACCATATTGCCATGTATAAAAAAGAGAGAATAGCCGCCATAACACTACAGTTGAGGCCACAAACATGCGGGAATTTAACCAAATTGGTCTCCAATTATACCCTCCAGAGGTGGAGGGGCGGGAAGAAATAAATTCTTGAGCAAAGCCTGCACAATGAGCCACTAAAAGAATGCAAAATGCCAGAGCTTACCTCATTTGTTGGGAAGATTGCATCATTCAAGATCATGCTGATAGTACCAAATGTTACTGAAAAGGACTTCTCTTGTGTCTGTTGGCGAGAATTAATTCTCACAGGTGAACAAAATAGAAGAAGCATGCTAAACATTATGCATTGAAAATAAGCATGGTGCCAAATTTGCCCAAGTGCACAAACAACCACCAAAAGAGGGCTCCAAATCATTACCAAATTTACAATAAATACCAAATCCACAGAGAATCCTTAGATCCCTCACGAATTTCCGCTAAAAAGAAGCAAGTTCTTTATTGGAAGACAAGAATGAGGGAGAAAGAACGTGTGTCAGATCACCAACATAGATGGTAGGAGGCCTTGCAAGAACCAAGGCACAGGAGTGTAAACACTTTCATGAGATACAACCAAGAATTACAGTCCTTAATGAATGCAGCCCACCACCAAAAAATTTACATAGCTTTCCAATATAAGATTAGTAATGGGCACTAGACATATGCCAAATTTTCCAAATGGAGGATTTGAAATTTGGAGCCACCACGAACATGCCGACATTTGAAATTTTCAAGAAGAATGGGAAATAAGACATAATGCTTGTGTCATGAAATAGGAGAAATAGACCTAGGTGGGGTGAGCTGTCCCAAACAATAGTCAATGAAACAAGGTAGTACAACCAGCAAGGATAAATAAAACAAAGAAGGAAGAAGGACCAATTACCCCCTAGGTCCGGAAATTAAAAGACCTTTAAGGAGTAATAACCAAAGATGAATGGGACTTCATTAAAAAAAAACTTCACCTGTCCTTCCCATTGCCAAATTCTATCTGGGATCTTTTCCAAGCTTGGCCTCTCTTATATCAGTCATCTTTTTTTGCATGCATTTGGCTCATCACTCCAGCTCTGGTAATTTGGAATATTCAGTGGGAACGAAACTTAAGAATTTTTAGGAAAATCAAATCCCTAATAGATTTGGTTCTATTAAAAATCGAAAAGGCAATTTCAAAGGGGGTCAACTCGTGTGTTCAAAGAGAGAAATTTATCAATTCATCCTTCACGAGTTGGGATAGCTCTATTATGAAAGAATGGAATCACATTAGATTGCCTTTTCATGGTAGTCTTTTTCAAAATATAAACAAAATGATTGATAGAACAACTGTCAAATGGTCTCCCCCTCAAAAGGACTTTGTTAAACTAAATTTCGATGGGGCTTCTAAGGGAAATCTAGGTTTATCTGGGGCAGGAGTGTGTATAAGAAATGCATCAGGGGTAGTATTGGCACTCTCTTCTTCTCATTTACAATTTGGCACAAACAATTATGCAGAGGCACAAGCTCTTTTATTAGGTTTGGAATTGGCAATTTAGATGGGCTTTTCAAAGCTTCATATAGAGGGGGATTCATTAATAATTATTAACGCTCTTCGAGCAAGGAAAATCCAAAATTGGAATTTGGTTTATGTGCTAAAAAAAGCTTGGTCACTTTTGGATAAGCTTGAATCTTTAGGTATCTCCCATACTTACAGAGAAGGGAATAAGGTAGTAGATTTTCTAGCTAGGCTGGGAAGTGACAAAACAAAGTTAAGGTTTATTCATGATTTAAATTTTTTAAATACATTCCCACATCTTCTAGAGTTAATTCAGCAAGATGTGATGGGTATGTAGACAAAGTCTCAAAGCTTTTCTCCCACGATGCTGCAATAAAATAGTCAAATTTGAACCTTCAGTTTGCTAAGTAGTTGGTTCTCAGCAGAATATAATATAGTGTTGCATGCAACACTTTTGTTGTATCTTTTTTCGAACATGTGCTACTAATTATGTAACATCAAAAGTGTGGGGATATTTTTGTATTTTGTTTATTCATGTGGAAAGCCAGGCATCCATGGTACCAAAATACATATTTGGCACTTCTACATGAGTATGCTTGACAGGTTATAATGTAATTTGCAGATCTCTTCGCACAATGGTGTCGGTCCTAATGGTCAGGGCATATTTCATTTCAAAATTACTGTATCCTTCACACATATATTTGGATCTGACTGACAAGGTTTTTTAAAAAAAACATAAATTTACTATTCTTGCGAGGAAGGCATGCTTGATGAGTGTCGCTAAATATAAAGGAAAAGCTTTTTGCTATATTTGGCACCAATTCTCCACCGCAAGATAGTTAATGTTTAAATCCCACTAAACTATGGGATTAATATTAATGATTACAATATGTAATCGAGTTTGTGTGGATATTTGTTCTGGTACAAAGGTGGCAAGTAATCAGCTGTTGGTTAAAATTTTGATGCCCTTCAAGCATGTCGTTCTTGCAACGACATATCTGAAGAAAGCTTTGCCATAAAAAGTTCATTAAGCTTGCTTTAAAATTGCTTCAGTTGGCGTATTTTCACTATTCATTGTGTCAGTGATAGTGAAGGATACAGTAGGGTTTTTTTGTCTTTATATGTGCTAATGGAGCTTTCTGAGTTTCATGAAAGAAATTTTAGGGTGCTAGTGGTGATTAAACCATGTGAGGAGCCATTTTTAGAAAGCATTGACAAAAATGAATTGCAAAAGGTATTCAAGGTGAAATGTAAGTCTGTTTTGAATTGCATTAAAACTATCATAGGAGAAGATGTTTTGCATACAAATTTGCAAAGAATTATATTTCCAGCAAACTTATTGTCGAATTTCTTATCAAACATCTTGGATCTGGTCCAAAACTTTGATTTTTTAAGAAATATTGCTAATAATTTTTTTATTAGCTCATAGGTGGAGAATGAAGCTCTTCTTTATAGTGTCCAGCAATATGATTTTTCAAAGGGTGATGGTTTAGTGGGAGATTTATTTCCAAGACACTTAATACATTTTAAGAAGAAGTATGCAGAAATATTTCAAGGTATGCTTTTATCAACAAAGTATGATACTTCTTTCCATCTATATCAAGCTCTCAACAAGTACAGGTCTTCAATTTCCATGGAAGAAATTGATAATTTTAAAAGAAAATATCACGCAATTTCTTTTTTGAGGAGTCATGTTTGTGTTCATGATCTGCAAATTTCACCTTATCCACATGTTGTGAAGGGAAAATTCTGCTACCGATATGTTCCAAACATAAACAAGTCAATTCCATCCTTTGATTATGATCATAATTCGAAGCAGACCTTGGTCATTGAAGAGAGTTCAGTCAACAGGCTGCGAAGAACAGGGAACAAGCCAATTTCCTTTTAATTCAGCTTCCATGCTTTGGGGTGCTCAACAGTTTCAAATACTCATTTTTTCTCTATGTTAATTTTGCATGGGTTTTGTAAATGGGATCATATGGGTTTATGAAATTATGTATTGGGAATGGTTTTTCTTGGGATTCTACAAGTATGAAATGGATTTTTTGTATGTAATGGGGTTCTTATGGGATTATGTAATTATGTAATGGGGTCTTTTGTAAAGGGTTAGGTAGGAGGTTAAGGTTTGATAGAGTTCAAGTTTCAAAATTGATAACTTTGCTGCTTGTAATTGATTTGTATCATCAAACATTTGTTACAGAGACTATAACTGGGGGTTTTCTTGCCTAGTTCTTTCCCACCAGTATGTCCGCATGAACCAGGATTTTGTAAAACTATATATATTTATTAATACAAATATAGTGGCTTGCCACTTTTGCTTAAAAAAAAAAAAACCAAAGATGAAATATATTTCACCTGGGTTGAATCAAACTTGGAGGTTGGAGTCTTTAAAACTTTGGAAGAGAAGACCACATTCTTGACCAAAGAACTCTCTATAAGAAATAGCTTCGTTGATAGCTTTTTTTTCCAAGTTGTCTACTAAAGAATTGACCTCCCTATAGCAATGTAAACTTTAGAAACACGAGAACTCTTCTAATTGTTTCAGAATGTAGGATAGAATATAATCCAAATGCCAAGAATTTGTACTTTTGTTCTTCAATGCAGATATTGCAACCATCGAGTCCACTTCAATGAAAAGGTGGGAGATTGAAAACTTCTTGGCTAAATTCAGACCTAATCTCAAGGTGTTAAATTCAACAACATTAGTGGTGCTATCAGGAATCGATTCACAAGCAGCCCCAATGAAAGCCCCATGCCAATCCCTCAAGACTATAGCTATTCCTGATTTTCTTGGATTGCCTCTTGAAGCCCCGTCAAAGTTCAATTTGACATAGGGACTATGAGGAGGGGTCCACTTCAAGGTGGTCTTGTTCACTGTGGGAGTCTTGCTTGACACAAAACTAGCCCTAGGGAGTTTGAGGAGCTGCCATTTTTTCAAAATAAAAGCATCCTAGTAAGAAAACATACTTGTTGAATGAACATTCTTATACAATGTAGTTGTTGTCACTTCTGATATAGAGATCTCAGTTTTTTGAATGATGTGATGTTATAATATAAAGTATTCACTTAGTCAACTCAATGAAAAACAAATAACTAATGTTATAATAAATTTGTTTATAAAATCTTGAATAATATGATATAATATAAAGTATCCATTTAATCAACTCAATAAAAAATAAATAACTACTATTATAATAAAATTGTTTATATGATCATTTAGACTTATGAGACTTTTATAGTTTTTATAAAACCTAGCAATAGCTTCAGAGTCTATTGACAAACATGGGTTATACTAGCTATGCAACCTATTGAAATGAGTTTTTTTTTTCTTGTTTTACTAGTTATTAGTAAAGTGTGTTTGAACCAATTAGAAACAAAAAAAATATTATCTTTAAATAAAATTCAATCTCTATAAAGTGAACATGTAAAATATTTAACTTTATAAGTTTTATAAATTATATGTCTTGAATATAATCGGCTAAAAAAAATTCCGTGTTATGGATGGGTAGTATAAAAGTGAACTATTATTTTTCCATTATTTTAGGAATGAATTTTACTTTACTTTCATATCCATTATTTTTTTATAATATATTCAATAATTAATATAAATATAAGGTACTATAAATGTGTCCCATCAAGTTAGAATATAGGCATGCAACCATTTTGTCCCATCAAGCTAGAATAGAGGCATGCAACCAACATGCAATTTTTTTTTCCAATATCTTAAAATTTACATTATAATGATTAATATTTTATTTACATAATTTTAAAATTATTAATATTAATGTGTGGATTATTATGTTAAATTTGTATTAATTTATTAACATTTAAAAAATACATTTAAATTGTATCTAATAAGTCTTGCATTTTTTTAATTGTTTATTATTATTATTTATGTTAAAATAATTTAATAATTTTAATAAATTTATTTTAAGAATATTCTTCATGAAATGTTAATAATATATTTATATAATATTATTTTATAAATCAATATGATATACCCCAAATAAAAATTATATAAATGAATAAATAGCTCTATTTATGAACATAAAGTGCGAATCTCAAAACTCTGAATCTTATTGTGAATCAAGGAAAGAACTTTTATGTGAAAAGAAAAAAAAGCAAAAATTTACACAAATAAATTCAGGTCAAAGCTCAGAAAAATAAATTTTAGGATCAAAGTAAAGCAAATGAGCGATACTCAAACTAAAAAATAGAAAAAGTGTTTCAAAACAATTTGAAATAATGAGGCCACGAGGAAGGAACGGATCAAACCAAGAACCAAAAGTAGATTTCAAAGTTCCACACTATATAACATGGCCAAATAACCTAGTATTAAGAAAGAAAGTAGGGAAGAAATCATCTAATCAAGGAGAGACATCACTTAACCTAAGGAAGGATTTGCAAAGAGACGAGTGAAGCAGAACACTTAGCAAAAATGAAAGCTAAAAAAAAGAGCCTCCCAAACACATCCAGAAGAAGAAGAATACAAACAACAAAATAAGTGAAAGAATAAATAACAAAGGCCAGGTGAAAAAAAAAGAAAAAAAATATAGGCCTAAATCACTAGAGGAAAAGACCAAAACAAAGAAAATATTGCCACTAGAAATAGACGTCCAAGAAGAAATAGAAGAAGATATAGGAATTCTACAGAAGGTGGGGATAATAAGTAAAATCATAGGGGCAAAAAAAAGCGGATTGGAGATTGAAGATTGGGCTCGCAGGAACATAAGGAGAAACCATGGTATTAAATTTATGCCCCATGGATTCTTCATAATCATCTTCTTGAATGAAGAAGATAGAGATGCTATATTGAAAGAAGGCTTAAAAGATATGAATGCAGGAAATCCAATCTACATACAAAAATGGGTAGTCAATTTCAATCCCAGAAATCACACACAGTATAAGGAACCAAAATGGCTACGATTATATAACCTCCCATTGGAGTACTAGTCAGAAGAATGTCTAGAGAAAATCAGCAGATCCCTAGGTACATTACTGGAAATTGATGTTCCACTACTGAAAGCAAACTCTTATCTCTATGCAAGATTACACACAGCAGAGATCAACAAAATTCCAAAGAAGATCAAACTAATAACAACAAGAGGGGTCTGGGAGCAAGAAGTTGAGATCGAAGAACCAATAATAAAAAGGTCAATAAGCAATAGGAGGGATTTCACAAACAAAGAAAGCAAGAAGAATCCCTCACCAATCAAAGTATGGAGGAAGAAAGTTACAGAGGCAGAAAGAAAAGTAAACCTAGAAAAAACACCAAAAGATCCCCATCCATAGATTAGCGAAACACAAAAGGTAGGACCCGAATGTAACAATACTAAAGTAAAGAAGAACCAAGAAAAGGAAAAACCAGAGGCAGCCCTATTAAAGTAGGATGAAACAGAAAAGCAGGTAGAAGAAGATACTGACCTTGTGGAAAGCAAAGATCAAATCTATGATGAATTAGACATCATAGAAAACATATGTATAAACCAAACTGCTGCCCAATTCCTGGATCAAGATGTGAAAGTGAAAAAGAAGAAAGGAAGGAAAAATAACAAACAAAAAAGGGAAGCACTGGCAAAGGAAAGTGGGATAAAGAGTGTTCTCAATTTTATGAAAGAATCTAAGAGAGGAGAGCACTCCCATCTAAAGCAACAATGAGAATAACAACATGGAATGTAAGGGGATTGAATGTCCCTTCCAAAAGACACCTAATAAAGCGTCAAATAGAGAAATCTAACACAGACATAATCTTATTATAGGAAACTAAAATGGAGGAAGTAAATGAGTGTATCATTAGAATGGCAGGCTAGGAAGAAACTTTCTCGAAGTCATAGGGGATAGCAGGAGGCCTAGGTATAATATGGCACCCAAACAATGTTGCACTGAGTATAATAGAGAAGGAATTAAACCGAATAATATGCAAAGTGACAAGCCTAAAGCATAGCCTACAATTTACACTTTTTAATATTTATGGCTCAACAAGGAATGAAGAGCGAATCAAACTATGGGCCAACCTAAGTCAAAAACTAAAAGCACCAAATAGGGGAAAACTAATAATGGGTGGAAATTTTAATGTGGTTCTCAGATTAATAGAGAAACAAGGGGGAAACAACAAAATCATAGAGGCAATGAATGAATTTGGAAAGTTCCTAACTAGCAATGATCTAATGGATATCCAAACAAAAAATGGGGTGTTTACTTGGAAAAATAGGAGGGAAGGAGCAAGCTATATAAAAGAGAAGCTAGATAAATTCATTGTCTCACAAGAATGGCTAGTAACCAATATCGATTTAGATGCCCAGATTCTCCCATTGGTAGGATCCGACCATGTACCTATAAAACTAACTATAACATTTGAAAAAGGATAGAAAAAATTGCTTTTAAGGTGGAGAATATGTGGTTTAGAATAGAGGAATTGGAGCAACAAATCAAACAATGGTGGAAAAAAGCTCCTAGATGTAAAGGAACAAAGAGCTTCACCTTTATGAACAAACTAAAGCTTGTAAAGAAAAACCTCCAAGAATGGAATAAAGAATTTTTCAAAAACATCTTTGAGGAAAAAGAAAGATTAGAACTAGAACTGGCAGCATTAATAGAAAAAATAATAAAGGACGGAATGCATCAAGAGGAATATAGTAAAGAAAAAGAACTAAAAGCAGAATATGAGGAGATTTTGGCAAGAGAAGAGATATATTGGTGATCCAAATCAAGGGAAGTATGGCTAAGAGAAGGGGATGCAAACACAAAAAAAATTCACCATACATCAAAGATAAAAAAAAAACATAAAAAGATCACAACAATCTAGGATAAAGATGGAAAAACTACTGAGGATATAGAACAGATTCAACAAGAAGCAATTAGATTTTTCAAAGAGTTATTAGCCCCAAAAGGAGCAACTGATACCCAAAACTATGGATGCATGGTAGAAAATATACCTAAATTAATTACACAAGAAGACAATAAGATGTTAATAGCCCCATTTAAAAAAGATTCAAAGTGAAGGAAGAAGTCTTTCAGATGCACCATGACAAAGCTCTAGGATCGGATGGATTTCCAACTTTTTTCTATCACAAATGTTGGCACTTCTTGGAAGAAGAGGTATGGGAATTAGTGGAGGACTTCAAGTAGAAGAAACAATTCATTATAGATATAAATAATATAGTCATAGTATTAATACCAAAGAAGGAAGAATGTACTAGTTATGGGGACTTTCACCCAATATCATTGTGCAATACAGTATATTTAAGATAATTTCCAAAGCTCTAGCCAATAGACTAAAGAAGATTTTGGAAAAAATAATCTCAGCCAATCAAAGTGGATTTATCCCAGGCAGGGACATAACATATAGTATCATATTGGCTAATGAAGCAATACACACAATCAACAAGGAAAAAATCCCAAGTATGATGATAAAGTTGGACGTAAGTAAGGCTTATGATAGGGTAAGATGGCGTTTCCTGATGGAAATAATGGAGCAGTTCGGATTTTGCAAAGAATGGAACCAAATGATTTATTATTGTATTTCAACAATAAGATACATGGTCCTGGTAAACAATAAAACATGTGGTTTCTTTGAGAGTACAAATGGACTAAGACAAGGGGATCCACTTTCTCCCTTCCTCTTTGTAATTATGGTAGAGGCATTGAGTAAAAATATCAATTGAAAAATATCACTCACAAGGGGTCTGGAAAGGATTGCAAATAGCACCAAATATAGAGGAAGTTACTCATCAACAATTTGTTGATGACACAGTATTGCACAGTGAAGGAGCAGTCAAGGAAGCATAACAAATCAAGCAATGCCTAGAAGAATACACAATGACTTCAGGACAACAAGTAAATAAAGAAAAATCAAAAGTGTATTTCTTTAATATGAAAAAAGTGTTGCAAAAAAAGGTAGAAAAATCCTAGGTTTCTCAACTGATAACACCCCATGCAAATACTTAGGGGTACCAGTATTCAAAGGTATAATAAAAACTAAAATATGGGAGAGTTAATAGAAAAATTTAAAGAAAAATATTTAGGTTGGAGAGGCAAGAGGCTCACACTAGTAGGACAAATAACAATGATCAAATATATCCTCTCATCCATACCTACATATGCAATGTCAAGTATGCAATTGACATCAAAAGCAACAACTAAGATGGAAAGCATTCTAAAACACTTTTTATGGGATGGGTCTAATGAACAACACTGGGTACCACTCATTCATTGGGATGAAGTTAGGAAGCCTCAAGAAGAAGGTGGAGTGGGTATCAGAAACCTAAAAAAAAAATTGGCATTAGGAGCCAAATTAATATGGAAAATGTACCAAAAACCTAATCTACTATGGTGTATAATTCTCAAAAGAAATATTTGGACAACATGGATAATGACAAAATTCTAACCATTGCAAACCCCAAAAATGGATCACAAGTTTGGAACTTTATGCTAAGTTGCGAACAAATAATAACATATCATCTTACATGGCAAATCAATGATAGACTAAAAGCAAACTTCTGGAGGAAATCTTGGGGAGGCTACAAACCACTGGTCGAACACCTAGAATTAAAAGATCACATAGCACATATAAGAAATAATACAGGTGAATCAGTTAGGGACTTCCTCACCATAAATTAGAATGGTGGATGCAAATGGAAGGACTTGACTAATCTCCCATGGGATGAAATTGTTAAGGATCAACTAAGGGAGATTTTAAAAAGTAGGCAGGTATGTATAAATAGTAAGAAGGACAAAATAATATGGTGCAGTGCCAAATCAAGGAACTACTCGGTCAAGTTAGGTTATTAGAAAAACTTAATTGGTCCACCCCAAGACAAAATAGACTCTGGGACTTCTTTATTAGTTGGCCAAAGATCAGATTGAAAGAAATGATGGGGTAAAATATGGTCGGTTTCTCCATCATTGGTAATATGGAATATATGGAAAGAAAGAAATAGACAAATATTTCAATAAAAATCAAAGGTAGTATTATAAATAATTTCAAATATAGAAAGGAACATATTTGAATGGCTAAATTCAAGCATAAAAACACAAAGGAAGGAAAAATTTACAATATGGGAAGATGAGATCATGAAAATATGGACCCAACTGAGGATACCACCTTTCTATCAGGTTGTACCAGACAACAATGAGAAAAGAGCAAATGCCAAATGGTCTCCCCCCAAAAGATAGATTAAAACTCAATACAGATAGTGCCTCAAGAGGTAACCCTAGGATATCAGGCATAGGATGTATAATAAGAAACAAAGAAGGCTAGATAAAAGAGGCATTATTAGCAAAAATACCAAATGGAACCAATAACTCAGCAAAGATAGAAGCCATTCTAAGGGGTTTGCAACTATGCAAGAATAAAGGCTTAAAAGACATTGAAATAGAAAGCAACTTAAATGTATGTATCAACATAATATTGAAGGTTCAAATAGAGGATTGGAACTTACAATCAAAGATCTATAAGATAAAGGAACTAATGTAACACACCCAAGTTCAGTCAATCAACCACATATATTGAGAAGCAAATAAAGCAGTCGATTTCCTAGCAAACCAAGCAATAGATCAAGCCAACGAAGAAAAAAATGGCAATTGGGCAGAAGACTGGCATGGCTTAAAATCAATTATAGAGGAAGATACTAAGAATGAAGGGAGCTAGGTAAGAAAAATAACAAGTAATTATCCCTGATTATGAAACTAATCCTTTTCGGTCACGCAAAATGATATAGGAGGAAGGACACTCAACTTCTTGTAATCAAAAAATAAAATAGGAGTAAAACAAATCTGATAAATTAAATTACTAAATCCAAGAGGCTGGCCTTAAAATAGAAATGGTTTGATCCTCCAACAAAGGAACAGAATGACATGGTCTTAAGAGTTGAATCTAAGAAATCAAGAAATCAGGGGCATATGGGGACAAACCCATCAAACACATTATAAGGAAAAGAGAAATTTGTAACTAATTAACTTGTTCAGAGCTTTCAACTAGACTGTGTGTCAAAAATTTAAGCCAATATAAACTAAATCAATGCGACCAATCATGTTTGCCATCCAATAATCAAGAATGGAAAAATGAACCTCAAAAAGAGCATTGAAAAATAACAAGATCCTGACATGCAAATCTAGTAAGGCCTCATAGGCATTGAATGCATTATAGAAAAGGGTAAAAGTCCCCCAAAGAAAATGAGATAAATGGCCTTATGTTTTGATGTTATTGGCAGCATCGGGCTTCTACTTCCAACCCAAATCATTCTATGAAGAAAAAATTAAATGATAGCCTAACGGCTATTTAATTTGTAAGGTGTATTTTGATGAAGAGGTGCTTCATCATTAATTAATAATTACATATCTCTTGGAGCCAACTTTCTTGATCCGTCACCTTTGGAGAGACACGATTTCCTTGGAGGTCGGCATCATGTTTTGAGAAGACGTGATTCTTGGTAGAAGGCCGACTTGAAGACTTGAAGAGTTGTGACCTCTCTCCCTCTCTTGTACTTATATGAGATCATCCTTCATTGTATCATATCGATTATTTTTGCATACATAGTTCAAGTTTCAGTCAAGTGCAAATTTATACAAGTGCAGATCGAAGGCTTTGAAGGAGATTGATTTACTTATAAAAGGAGTTATATTATCTGCAAGAGATATCACATCATTCTTGGTGTTGTGTTTGGCCTCCTTATTGGCTTCATTGTAAAAGAGATCATTGCTTATTATTCAATATATAAGTGATATTATTGTTGGGTTTTTCTCCCTCAAGAGGAGGGTTTTCCCAAGGTATATGTTGTGTTATTGGGTCTGATTTTGAATTAAATTTCTGCATTTATTATCTGATCATAAAATTAACATTATGAACGCCCCTTGATGACAAATATCTATGAGGGCTACCTTATATAGCCTAGAAAGATTAGTCATGTCATCTATGGGCGGATGACCATTTTTAATTAAAATAATCCTAAATAGGTGTCATGTTGAAAAACCAAAAACAAAGCTTTCCCTTAAAAAAATGTGAGTTTGTAAATCTCTTTTAGGAAACCAATTTGCAAACTTTGCTAACTTCCAAAATTGCAACCAAATTGATCTGAAAAATCACAACCATATTATTAGCAAGATGTCAACAAGTATCGAACTTCCCATCTAAATTGAATTTTTATGTAAATATGAAACATCTTTAAATAAACCATCCTGATAATAAAATTCATGTAGCATGGGACTATGTAAACAATATTGAATTTGAGCCTTAGTGAAAATAGACCTTCAACTTGAAACAAAATTTTAGAACATTACTTTTTTGTCTAGATTTACAAATATTAGGTCTAAACATAACCTTAACATTGAAATCACACTTTGTTCACTAACAAAATTGGCTGGGTCAAAATAGACCCAAGGCCTTAGCACTCTACAAAATTGATGCAATAAAGAAATTAATATAGTTTCCAAAAAACTGTAACTATATTGATCAACAAGTTTCTTCTAAAATTGACTTCATATGGAAGGAATTCTAATGATCGTCAAAACGAATGAAATCCAAAATCCACTGGAAATCCCTGACGGGCACATATCCATGAAGCCTCTTCAGGAAATTAAACCCGATTTTGACCAAAAATTGATGATACATATAACCACCCTCAACATAATCAGGAATAAAGGGTAGAAACTCAATGGTCGGATCAAGAGGTCGTCCCAGATCACGTGGATGTGGTATACCCACCCCAAGCCAGGAAGCTAGCAAAGCTACTTCAAGTCCAACAAGAGGGGAGGGATGGAAGATATCCCAGGTCAAACTATAAACCAGCTCTTTTGAAATGTGTAGTTCTAGCAGGCATGCAACAAACCTTGATGAAATATCAGAATTCACATGGTAGTGTTCATCGGACTGCATGAAATATCATCTGAGAACCATCTTAACTGCCTTCATGGTTAAATGCACATTATCTAGAAGCACATTCTTCAAACGGTGCTCAGAAATGGGGCCCAGAAAAGAGGTCTGGCTCTTTGCACAAGATAAAAAAATAGGGGTATCCATGAGGAAAAAAAACCCATAGAGGATACACAAAGGACTGAAATAGGATAAGATAACCAAGCGTCGAAGAAATGGTAAGAGGAGTAATGAATACAAAGAAGCCTACTGGCCTTCGACTTCTAAATGAAGACACCAACCATGTTGGAATATTGAACACTAAACAAACGTTACGGGGAAGAATGCCAAAATATGATAATCAAATAGACTAAATAACAACATAAATCATCACTTCACTCAAGGTGATGGAAATTTTGGGACTCAAAACCAAAGTGAAAAATAGGGCATAGAGCGTGCCACGGTGCAAATATCCATTGTCTATGACTTAGAATCTTAGGAGAAATTTATAAATTATGTCCTAAACTAAACAAATAGCCTAAGCATGGAACTTCGAATAAACACAAAAATTGAATCTTTCTCATAAGGACTTTTATGGAACACCACCTTTTAACACATTTCCATTTTAAGAACAAAAAGGAAAGATGACACATAATGTAAGAATCCAAATATACTAATAGTAGTGAAATTACTTTGAGAAATAAATTAAGAAAACATTTGATTGCGAATATTTTAAAACAAATAACATTATAAGGTGAAGAATATATAAGCTGGAAAAGACAATCATATACCCCATCACATTCACCTTGGAAACCATAAATATATAATTCTTTCTTTATATTATTTGTATATGTCACTAATACATATAAACTGTAGATACTATGTCATCATACTAAAGATGTGTTGGTAAATTGGTAAACACCATAAGTCTGATAGAAAGGAAAAAGTCTTTTCAAAAGCATCACATAAAATAACGACCTATAGTATGAGGGTTTTTAACCCTAGAATTTTTGTACATATAGAAAAGTTTTAAACGTTTATACACAAAAAAAGATTTGGAAAGGTAGAGGATGGTCTTATCTCCACTTCAGCTGGCTATGAACCAAAGCATTTCATAAATTCAACGAATTTTGATACCCATTGAGAATTGGAGTCTACAACAAAACGAAAGCGTCGTTTAAGAAAATTTGATCCAAACTTGGAGAGAAAATGGTGGTACTAGTAGGCGGAACCCAACTCATCGGTAATGAATGGTTGATACTCAATAACACCATGTCGAAGAAGTGGAATGCTTTCACCCAAGCATGCTACCGCCAAAACGGCCCCAAGGCCAATCAACAACGAAGATTTGAAAACCTTTTTAGTAACCCTGTAAACCATCTCCTTGGAAACATGGAGGTCTAGGAGACAACCCACGAAACGAGAGCTTATATCAATATTGAGATGGTATTTTCCTCAAGACAGAAGGAACTTCTTTCCTATAACTAGTTTAACGAATTTTAAAACCAGATTATCCTTTCTAACAATAAAACCCCACAAACAATGATCAATAACAGGTCCAAGGAAAGCAACTTGTTCCTTAGAATAGGTAAGATAAACTGGAGTAGAACCCATTGTGTGAGAAATGAAAAATAACTGTGAAAATCCCTCAAAAGAAATAAGAAATACCAGACACAAGCTATAATAAATTTCATGATAAAATGAAAAATCAGAAGAGACCTGCATAAACAAAGCCATCATGGAAAATGGTGGCCCTCGACTAAGGATCAACCCTATCCATGTGAAATTTAGCAACTAAAAGAAATGATGATCACCAGAAACAAGCAACAATGATAACGTGATTATCGAAACAGAGGGGTAAGACGTAAAATCAACCAACACAACTAATATGGGTGAAAATGATACAAGTGGGTGATAATGATGCCTCAGTAGGATGAAATTCCAACTCAAGTTGTCAACATCAAACACTGATGATGGAGCACGATGACAACGAGAGTGGGGTGTCATGTTAAAAGGAAAACCCCAAGGTTTGGGGAAAATAATATCAATAAAGTAATTGGAGATAAATAATATCAATAAATTAATAAATAATAAATGAATTAATTGTGCCATACCTCCCACTAAAAGGTAAAGCTTACCAAAAAAAAATTGTTTTATAAATCTAAAATGTGCAATTATTAATATTTACATATTTTAAATAATTAATATTAATGTGTTATATCTTATATAATGATTATGTATGTTGGTTAAGAAATTTGTCTTTTAAACAATTAATTTATATTGACTCCATTTTGACCAAGAGAAAGACTGAATTGATCACCAATAGTTGGAGAGATCACCATTGCATTGGTGATTGTCCTCTAAATCCTAAGAGGTACATCTCCCTCGTACGATATGAATTTGGATTTTTAACTTTTAAAAAATGGGGGTATGCTTTTAACTAGAAACCAAGGAAGGCATACTAACATCAACCCATAACCATGGAATATGCACTTGAATTCAACTTTTAAATTTCTAACTAAACTATAAATGAATTGGCAAGCTACTAATATCATGAATCAAAGATCAAATTACTAACAATTAGCATGACTCAACTCAACAACTTTGACATTCAATGAAGATACATGAATGAAACACCATGAATACCACATCCACAAAGAGAAGGAATATCCTAACACTTATCAAAGCTCATAGACTTACTCATAAATGCTAAGTATTTCATTCAAATTTACTCCTCAAAGACAATAAACAACTTCATAAAATAATCAAAATTACAAAACTTGATCCTTATTTAGATCAATTATCACTCATACATCATAGTGCAAGGGGGTTCAAAATTAAAACCCCTATACCATCAATTCAAATAATATTTAAAAATTTCAAATCATAACAATCGGCCATTTTTTGAAAACTAATTCTTGGGGAAGTGTTACTGCCATCTTAGCAAAAGAGTGTTTTGTAGGAGGTTAGCTATTATGATCTGCCCAATGAAGACACATCAACATTAAGGGCCATTTTAGGAATGGTATGATTGCATATCACTCTTTCCGATTGATTGAGATATGGGAATGAACCACCAACCTTGCAGACAAGCCCTGTATCCTTCAACTCATAAGAAACTGCCCGTATCTACTCAGATTACCAATTAATGACATGCCAACTAGGAGCATATTCATGGGGGAGCTTAAATACAGGATATTTCCTAATTCCAAAACACACACTTTGCTAACTTTAAATCACATCACTTAGCTGAGCTCATTAAATTGGAAGACACTTGAGTGTCCTTGCTTCATTAACTACATTGTCAAGCGAACTTCACTTACTTGCTCCAATTTCTTTATAAATTAGTTGTAGTGCTTTCATTTTATTCAATGATAATCACAATTTCAAACATGTCGAGCACTGCTAGTGAAGTTTCTTCAGAGGAGAAAAGCATGAATTCCTCATCATTATGGGAGTTGAATGCAAAGCAGTGAGGAGGCTAGTCATGGAACAACTACGAGAGGTTTTCCTCATCTGCAATGATGTTGAGGAAGGGGTAATTCATAAGATAATTGGTGATCACTTCCTCTCCCAAGTGCATGTATGCAACTTGGCTTTACTACAATGTTTCATCTATAAAAACGTCTGCACCTCCGAGAAGTTTGAGTAGGGAATCCAGGTTGTTGAGCATTTGGTTAGGTTAGTCTACCTTCCCTATGTTGAAGATGCCCTGGAGAGTCTATCTGAGTATCCACATGTGGGTTTGGTGGGTGATGCAATCTACATTGTCACTACTTTAAGGAATGAGTGAGCCAAGTAGGAAGTCGCCCTTCTCTACATCGGGCTGGAACACAACATGTTGGAGACTTTCACCCACTTTGTGTAGTACAACAAGAATCTCTTCTCCCCTGCACAAATCAAACACCTCTTGGAGGTGATTGAGGGCATCAAGATTCTCATGTTCATCCTTTGTGCTTAGAAACCCATGTGCTGAAGACCCAAATTTTGGCATGTAATATGTTATATACATACATAAATATATATAATCGTTTGGCTTTCAAATCAACTTTGTGTAATGGGGAAATTTGTGCTTTTAGTTCTGTATTATCATGTCATTTGTGATACCATTATTTATCTTTGTAATATATTTCAATTGTTGTGCATTTGAGTGTTATTTATGTAATCATTTATCTCTGATATTATTACTTCCTTCTACAAATAATTTTCCAAATAATAGCTCGTAAATAGTTGAAATGCATGAACATCAAACTCTTGGTAGGGTTTTAAAGATTATTTCAAAGTCTGCATAAGTTATGTAAACAAAACCAACACCTACTTTATCCACTACATGCATGACTTGCTTCAAAAATAATTTTGGGAACACTTATCCTTTTTAGAAAATCCATCATAGAGATGGGTTAGGTTTTCCAAACCTTGTCAGGAACTGACAAAGGTTTGGAAACTTGACAAAAATTTCAAAGAAAACATGTTATCACTTAAAAATTTCTTTCTTTCATCAGTGTATGCCTAAGTTGTGAAAACCACCCCACGACTCGACAACTATTGAAAGACTTAACAAGGCCCAATACAAGGAAAACTTAGGCAAAACTCATTAGACCATTGGGCGAGAGAAGAGTTGTGAGAACCTTATTGGAGCCCAACACAACTTTAAAATCTAAGGCTTAAATTCAAAAATTCAATGAGATTAACTTATTCAAAAGGAGTGGACACATTTTTGAATAGGGGTTACCAAAAATGCAGTAACAACTAGATTTGACTAGGGACCAAGATTGCAAAGGACGAAGACATGAACCCAGAATCATAGAAGCTAAACAGTTTCTTATCTATTGGGCATAGAGTTAGAACCAAAAAATGAAGGATCAACATAAACCAAAAATGAGACAAACCTAAAGGAAAGACACCTAAAAAAACCACACAAACAAAAGGAATATATACAAGGTAGGGGGACGCCTACCAAGACTAAGATCTCAGGATTACTCAAGCAAATCCATTAGCGGGTAGAGGAAAGTATGGCCCACTTCAGACAAGAGAAGCACACACGATCCATAATCGCATGTCTAGGAGTGCTTGTGTGTCATTAAGAAGCCACCTTTTATCATATGCTCTAGCCACTTCTTGTATGAGATGATTTTTAGTTTGACCCCCCTCCAATACTTTGAGCAAATTGACGTGTGGTATCTATATTTCATTGACAAAGGTGGAGAACTTATGGGGCCAAAGTGAATTTAGACTACAGGCTCTATGAAAATGTGAGGCATACATCATGCTACAACTTACAACCAATGCATACACATTGCACATGATTCCTACGAGCTTGGTAAGTATCCCTTCAACACTCTCAACTACATTCACTGGAACATCTTCAAAGGTTGACATGCATTTTCTCTACAAAGGTTCCTCTATGAAGATTTTAAAATCCAAGTCAAGAGGGGAGAATATCTTTTGTGACAAAGACACTGCTTAAGAATGAACCTTGTTCCAATCCAACACACACAAGGCTCTTTGTTACTACCATCCTTCACAACATCAAGAAGAATAGGGGCAAGCAGTTCCAAATTATTAAGTTTGAATTCATGTAACTCAAACAATGGATTGTCAGTGATTTTGAAGTTCTTTCCTACAATATCAAGTACATAAAAAGCATTGAAATCATTCGATAGCTTTTTGTAGTTGTTATCTTCATGCTTTTCAGATGGCTCATAATTTCCAATCACCAATGTGAGTCACCCAATTGATTCCTCAAACTCAAAGGTGAATGCTTCAAATTTTGGGAGTACAAATGTAACATGTCGTAAAACTAGGTAGTTGTCTAACCACTTTGGTTGTTGAGATGAAGGGTATGATGAGAGGTAGTGGCAGAACAAAAGACGAATCATCATCTTCATTGTCAAAGCTATTAGAGTCCTATTCTTCACCATAATGTCTAACATACATCTTGATTCTTCAATCAGTGCTGAGTTTATTTGAATGACCTTCTTGACACAAGCCCAAACCCAAGCATGCATCTGTATAGGGTGAGAACCACCTTTCACTTGATGCTTTGGGATCAACTCTTGAAGTGATTCTTCCATATGATAATATCCCAATTTTACCTCAGCAAAGGCATCCTAACAACAATAGATCATCCTCTATCTTGATAGCTTCTAGGTTTGCAGCTCCGAAGTCATAAATTATTTTTCACTTCAAGTGAAATCGCACCCCAAGATGCAGAGCCATCGTGAAGATAGTCAGTATATTAGACTGATTAGGCATGTCGAGATGAGGAATCAATTTCAATATTTGAGAGATTCTATCAATGAAGTCCCTCATATTCTTGTGCTCTCCTTTTTGAATTTGGAGAAGGCGACCTAGCAACATCCTAACGTCAATGACCAGTTTGAATCTTGCAATAAACTTTTCTCTAATATGTCCCAACCAGTGATGCATCTATTTTCCAAACACCAGAACCAGTTTGATGCTTTATCAACTAGGGATTCCATGAAGAGCCACACATCCACGTCTTCTTTGACAATGCCTAGAGTCCTACATGCGACAATGAAGGTTTGAATGTGCATTTTAGGGTTCTAAACACCTTCCCCATCGAACTTTTGAAAATATTCCCTTGACCCCAAAGGAAAAGGTGAGTACTTGGATGGGTCCAGGGGACCAAAATGAGTTCTCCATGGTTGGGAGGTGACCAATTCCATCTAGTATACTCAAGGTCAGTGTAAAACGAGGGAAATATTTTCTCACAGAGTCACCAACCTCCCTCAACAAGGAGGTAATCATTTTATTGCTTCAGCTTCTTAGTATTCCACAAGTGAGAAGATGGATTCTAAATTCTTAATTGGATTGTGATAGGAACAAGGGTCCCACACAATTTATGTCTTCAAACACTTTTCAACAACCTTTTGGCTAGCCGTCAGGCTCATTCTTCTTCCTCTTCAAGTAGAAAATTTATCCATATATATTCTACAACACTCCTTCGATGTCTCTTGTAAGAGCTAAAGATTATCTCAATACCCAAGACCACTTGAAAAAATAATGAACTACAAGAGAGTATGCAAGAATATGAGCTTACTTGATATTAAAACCTATCAAAATGATGATGAGGTATAAGTATGATACATATGAGTACAATGACCTTCCTTATATAGCCAAGCTAATGAATAGGATTGAACATGATTGTGACATGTGACAAAAAAATAACTACCTAGGAATTATGCGATAAAGCTAGATAAGATAAGTTCTAGAAAAGCCAACTAAGACTTCTAGAAATAATCCTATATCCTAAGTAAACTTAGCATGTGAAAAAGTCCCCTAAGTCCCTAGCAAGATAAATACTAGGTACAAGAATTTAATTCACACCAAGACCACCTCTTAAGTGCAACTTAGGGAGAAGATTAGTATGCAAATGATGCAATAAATGAAAAGATGGGTCCTAGCTATTAGGCTATTTTAGGTACCCATGTACAAATACAAATGAAATATCTCACAAACGAAGAAAAGGAGAAAACCAAGTGGGACAAAAATCCTCTCCAAAAGAGAGAAAGTAAATAATCAAGTGAGGAAGGATGGAGGAATCCATGATACAGCCCAAGTACACCATCCATCACATATATATACATTACAAAAGACCCTCCATAAGAGGGAAAGAAAGAGACCACATAGCCCCACCATAATGAAGTAGCTCCAAAACCATTGAAGAAAGTATGAAGACAAAAGGGAATAAAATGCCTACAAACAATGTATCTCCCCTTGGGAAAAAAGGATCCAATATTAGGGCCTAGGGGAAAAAATCAAGTACACTACAAGGCTAATACAGTGCAAAAACAGGCTCTTAGGGGCTTAAATCATGGTTTTCCATAGGATTGACCTCTGTAATATTGAAAAAAAATCTTGCCGCCACCTTGGGCAGTGGGTGGGAGGAATTTGGGTGGCTATCCTGGTGGTGGGTTCCCACACCACCAACCAAGCCAAGCGGCCTTTTAATATTTTAAAAACTATGGCTTAATGCATTAACTAGTCGGCCTTTCAAAAAAGGTTTAAAACAAAGTTTTAATAAATATTAAAACCTACGATATGAATAAAAAATAGCCAACAAAAGCACCTTGAAATGATTGGTATAAACCAATGAATGTAGTCTGTAAGGTGGTTGACGATAGCCAAAAGCACCCAACATAAGTAAATTCAACGAGCGAAGAAAGGGCACTGGTGGGTGAAATAAATTTGGTCGACGATGAAGAAAATAACCCAACGATGTAAAGAAATTGGGCGGCAAGTGGTCAACAGTCAGCTCGGCAAGCAATAATGGAAAGTACGGGAGTTAGAGAAGGATAGGCCAACCAAATCTACAGACTAGAAATTTCTACGTACGACCCACCAATAATATGATCCACCAAACCCTATAAATTTTAATACCTCCATAGAAAATTATTATAACCCCAAAATAATAGAATAATATGCCCACAATAATTTTTTCCAAACAATAAAATAGTTTAGCCGGATTTTTTTTTAAATAAATTGATACAAATATTTATATGCAAAACATAGAAAATTTTAATTTTTTATTTTGCAAAATAGTATCATGCCCAGGGGGTCGTAAGACCTAGTCAAGTAAAAAAAAATTGCCTCACGAATAGTTGATGCTGAACATAGGTGTATTTTATATCAATCTTCATCTCTCGGGCCCTCTGAAGATGATGGCGAGGTTAGGCTAGACTAAAAATGCACCAAAAGTTGTGCTACTCCCAGATCTTGTAAATCTTCAAACCCTCATAACTTTGGCCAAAAATATCAAATTTAGGAAAAACAAAAGTTGATGTTGACTTTGTCAGCTGCCATGAACTCAAATCTAAGCTCATATTTCCTCCAACATGAACCAAAATTGACCTTCCAAGAAAACCCACATATAGAGACAACCTCAAATTTGGTATTTTTTTCAAGTTTTTCTAATTCTCCAGGTCCTCATATGATGCAAAAGAAGAGAATACTCAACTTTACTAAAAATAACCTAGATCTCTCACTAGAAATAGCTCAACCCTCATATTTGAGAAGGGTTTTGCAAGGCTTGGCTATGATACTATGTAAGAGCTAAAGATTATCTCAATACCCAAGACCACCTACAAAAACAATGAAAACCTTCTACAAGAGAGTATGGAAGAATATGAGCTTGATTGATATTAAGACCTATAAAAATGATAATGAGGTATGAAGTATTTTATAAAGTGTACAATGACCTTCCTTATATAGGCAAGGTGAGGAATATGATTGAATATGATTGTGGCATGTGTCTTAATCGTATGACATGAGATGACTAAGAAACTACCTAGGAAATGATGCATAAAGCTAGATAAGATAAGTTCTAGAAAATCCAACAAATACTTCTAAAAATAATCCTATATCGTAAGTAAACTTAATCATGTGAATAATTCCCCTAATTACCTAGTGAAATAAATTACTAGGTACAAGACTTTAATTCACACCAACATAAAATAATAAAAATAACTAGTAATAGTGTAAAAAAATTCAAGAAAAGAAGGGCTTCCAACCCTTTTATAGTATCAAAACTTGTCTTTTATAGAAAAAAATCAATAGAATAATTAGCTAAAACTATCAAATTAAAATTCTAATCTACTCATTCAAATTTGATTACATTTCTCAAGATCCAAGGGCTTAAAATAACTCTATATTAAATTTATGTAGTAGCTATCCCATGCATATAAATCCTACTCTTAGATAAGGTCCTCATTTAGAAGGGGTGGGCAACAAAACCTAAGGAAGGTTCATTCCATTTTTTATGGTGGCATATGGTCTTTCTAATGTTTTACCTCAAAAAATGGTTCAAGAGTGTTTTTATTAGCTAACACATATACAAAAGAAACTCCTTCCAAATAATTATTTGTTTGTATGTTTGAGGGTCATAGGATCAAAGTATTTTCTTTTGATCATATTCAAGAAACCCTTTCAAAAAATTATTCATTGTAATAACTAATCTTCTTCTTAACACTTGCAAATGCAAGTCTTTCATTTTGTTGTTCTTTGTTGATCTCATGGTTCAAAACATAGTTCCCTATTGGACAAGAACCTCCATACATGTTTTTGACACTTTAAGATGTTGCATTTTTTTGTAAAGAATCCACTCTAGAATTCAAACGTTTTGACCATAACTTCTAAAATAGTGCTCTCATGTGTTCAAGACACAAGTATTCAAGAAGTGGACCTATTTTAGATTTATCAAGTTTTTCACTACTTTATCAATCAATGTCTTCTACATCGAAGGTTAAACTTCCATGATCCTTTTTGAAAAAACATCAGATATTCTCTCCTAGTTTGATTATATCAATAGGGTCCAAGTCTCCCATTGCATGTATTCAAATAAAAATCCTTGACTATCTTAATTTCATAAAATTATGTATTATGATTAATCTTCAATGTCTGTGATGTACTTATTTAGTCTTTAACAATATATGTTCTTCAATTTGAACAAATCAATTAGTTTCTAATAAATACAAACAATTGCAACATGTGATTATCAATCCTTTCTAAATTTTATATTGAACACACTTTGGACCACCATGATTTCATGTTTCTCAATATTTAAGCACTTCAATTATAACAACTAATAATTCTTTTGTATCATATTCACCTTGAATTTCTCTACACCCAATAACTTTTCCCTTGATAATTAGTCTTCGTAATTCTCCATAAAGTGTCATGTCTTTGTAACCATAAAAAAATTGTATCAAATTCTAATAGTCGTATTATATTTAGTTTTAAAATTTAAATTAATTACACACTTAATGCCTCATTTTTAAATTTTAGTCTTGATTTCATATTTGATATTTTAACTCTTATATGGATGAGTTCATAATTTGATGACTAAATTTTGTTAATATGTCAAGAGAAACATACAAAATCTAGACACACGTGTTAAGAACCATGGAAATCCTAAACATTACTTGAAACAAGGTAGCTCGCAAGAAACTGTGATTTTGGCATGCTTATCATGTTGGAGACCTTCCTCACCGAAAAGTTTCAAAACCTAATCTACATCTCAAATAAAATATAGTCCTAAGGGTCCTCTGTAATCAATGGTCAAGAATTAACCTAAGAAATACAACGTTTAAAATTCAAACACAAGATGCAATTTTTCCGACTACATGCAAACTAATTCTAGTGACAACATGTGTCCACTAGAATTTAAGGGATTTTCTTGTTAAAGTGAACTTAAAAAAATTTTGTGTTTCATATTAATATAAGTGTCCAAGTTCATGGAGAAAATTATATTTTATATGATAATGCAAGAGTGCATGTTTGTTCCTAGAAATCCCTTCAATTCTAGAACCAGAATTTTATTTGTTTCTTTGACACCCCTAGAGTTATGCTAGGTGGTAATTATAGTTATACAAAATATTAGGTTCATGATATCTATCAATGTTTTAAAACTAGACATAAATCCCAAGATGAGTTTCAATTTACTACACACTTTAAATTCATTACATAATATATTTTTGAACTCTAAATAAAATATCACATAGATGGTAAACTATATCTACTAAAGAAGATCATGTTCTTCATCAATTAAGCTCACACACCTAGCCCTTTTGGATTGTTAGTATTTATAAGAATCTTGGATCCATAAATTAATTTCATTTGTAGCTTTAGGTTTATAAATTTTTCTTAAACATAATCAATATACCTATCAAGTCCAATAATGATTAACACCTTTGTAACATGAATGTGAGATCACAAGGATGTCTTGATTTGATTTATGCATAGGTTCATGCTTAGATTGAACATCGTGGACTTTATCCCTCCAGTGAATGATGACTTTACTCAAATTTACACTCTCATGATTTATATGTGTTGTTCAAACTCTTGTAGTATTATCATTTATTTACCTCTTCATTCACCCAATTTATTTTGCATAAACATGGATTTTACCACAAGCTCAAGTATCATGGAAAATATTTTTCTTTATAAAATGTAATGTCTAAAATTACCAACCTTAACCAAAGAAAATGCTTTCTTATTATTTAGCTAGAATACTTGTTTTTCAAATTATATAATTTGCATATTTCATAAAATCAATATGATTACCATCTTCAACATATTTCCTTTAAATATACTCTTCTTAATTGGGATATTGTTTATCTTCTTAAGGCCAATGGGTCTTGGAATGAGGAAAATCCAATCTACCAATAAAGCTCTTTTGGCTAAGATTGGATGGACCTCTTCTAGAATGAAAAAGACAAGTGTCAAATAATGAAAGCCAAGTATTTAAACAACATTTAGTTTATCAAAAGTATATCTAATTGTGAACATCCTCGTGGGTCTTTGATTTGGACCAATATTCTCAAATCTAGGAAGTTGTTAGTGGGAGGGCTAAGATGGGAACTGGGGAATGGCTTCAAGATTAATTTTTGGGAGGACCCTTGGGTTATGAACCAAACCAGGTTGGAGTTCAAAGACCTATAGGTACCTCCAACAAATCTCTTTGGTATGAGGGTTGTTGACTATCTCAGTGGACAACTTGGATCCTAGAAGTGGAAAGATATAGAAAATTGTTGCTATAATAATTAGGAAATTAGGAAAAAAAATAAAACCCTCCAAAAGACCCTCACATTAATAAGAATCCCTTTATTTTAGAATGAGGATAGATAATTTTGGACAAGGGAAAAGGAAGGAAAATTCACTATTAATTCTGCTTATAGTTTGATGTCATCCTACAAACACTATGGGGGGCTCTGGAAACTCATTTGGAAATCCCCAAGATCAATTTATTTTGGTGTATTGCAGCTCACAACAGGATTCTTACCCAAGATAATTTAAGGAAGAGAAGCTTTTAGATCCCAAATATGTGTATTTTATGCAAAAATGAGGAGGAATCAATGCCTCACCTATTACTACACTATCCTTTCTCAGAGGAAATCTAGGGCTATACCCTATAGAATCTTGAATTTTTCTAGTCCATGAATGATAGCATTAAAGGCCTTGTTTAAAATTGGATTTGTCCTTATAATCATCCTCTTGTTATGGAACTATGGAGATAGATTCCCCAAAAATCTATTGTAGTATTTGGAAGGAAAGGAACAACCTATTATTTTGAAATGAAGAAAAGAGTGCCAAGAAGGTGTTTGGGTCTTGCTCCAAACTATTAGTTGAGAATGTTTCCCTTTGCAACTAGAAAATTTTGATCTTCCCTCCTACAGTCTTTGACTCCAATGTTGCTTGTAGACATGGTTTACATGTGGATTCTAACAATTTTGATAACTCTAAAATGTTAGCTCGAAAAAATACCAAATGGAAACCACCCCCTCTAGGCTTGACCAAGCTCAAATTTGATGGGGCTGCTCAAGGAAAATTGGGTTTGGCTAGTGGTGGCAGTATTATTAGGAGCTCTGATGGAAAAGTTATTATCGGTTTCTCCGAGGGTCTAGGGGAGAAATCTTCTAATGTGGCTGAAGCAATGGCAATGTTGTGGGGAGTCAAGATTTCTCTATCTTTGGGGATAAAGAGATTGTAGGTTAAAGGTGAATCAAAGCTTGTTATTTATGTGGTGAAAAGTAAAGTGCAGGTTTGATGGGCTATCACTGATATTATAAATGATATTCAAAATTTCTTGATGGGTTTTGATAGACTCACTATAGCCCATACTTATAGGGATGGAAACTATGTTGTTGATGCTATGGACAATATGGGGACTACATTAGACTCCATTAGATATTGGAGGAACAACTTATGTCTCCTAGTGAATGTTAGAGGTATCCTCTTCGAAGAGCAATATGATATCATTCTAAATGTGGAGGATATATAATAATCATAATTTTTGAATATATATCCTTATATATTCTAGGTAAAAACTCCATGTCCAATGATTTTTATATCCTTATATATACTGTTGTAAAAATGATTGTCCTTGCACCAAAAGATCGACATGTTAATGCTTGATACAACTGCTAGAGAATGAATCCACAGGAGGAAGTTAAGCCATGTCGCAAACTCGAGCATTGCATTGCACATCACCAGGAGACCAAGGGCACACGCCTTGCAACAACCCTCCCTAGTGCAAGCAAGGGGTTCAAACCCGTGACCCAGGTTTTGATACCAATTTTTTTAAAGATGGTTGTCCTTGCACCAAAAGATTGACCTATTAATGACTGGTACAACCACCAGAGTTAATGAATCCACGAGAGGCAGTTAAGACATGTCACAAACCCGAGCATTGTGTTGCACAACACAAGGAGACCAAGGGCGCACACCTTGCAACATATTCTAGGTAATAATTTTTTAATATATATCCTTATCCGTTGTAGAGAGATAAAATATAATAATGCAAGTTAAAATTATATATATATATATATATATATATATATATATATATATATATATATATATATATATATATATAAGTTTACCCTTCCCAACAATTAGAAAGGAATAAAATCAAGATACTTCAAATTTGTTAAAAAGTCTTAAATCACTTTAAAGCTAATAGAAAAGTGCTTTACATGATTTTTTGCATACACATCATTATGTTACCATTTATATTATCACATTCCAATCTCATTTAGATGATTTTTTAATTGAAATTATTTGTCAATATGAGTTATAATTTATCATAAAACAAAATAGATGCATGACATTGACCATCGAATTTAGGTTGTGATGGTTATCATAATATTGATACTCATTTATAATCCATTAATAGGTCATAAATTTGATTGTCATATGAGAATATTTAACTAGTTTTACGATTAAATATAATTAATATTTTAGGATTATATGACATGAAAGGAGTAATTTGACATATCGACTATCAAATATTTTATAAAATTATTTTGTGTATATTTAATATCTATATTTTTCAAAATAAAATATGCCTTAGAGTATGATTAATGAAGTACAAACTCCCACATGCAACTCATAACTCAAATTTTACATACAATTTCTCAAATTCATAAACTTATTTTCACAATAAAATGCAACACAAAGCTTATACAAAATCTTAACATCAAATCACACTTATTTTATTTCAATTTCATCAAAAGAAAATGACTACAAGCATATGCAACAAAATTACATCTTTGGCCTTTCATGGCCTCTCACTCAGCAACCTCATCTGATTCTTCTCTACATCTCTCTTCTACTCTACAACACTCCACTCCTCTCTAGTTTTTGTTTTTGACTGATTCAAATCTGCAACATAATAAACCAACTTTTCTCTACCAAACCCCACATCATTCCTCACATTCCAACTCTTTTTTAGCATCTATTCATGATTGCAACTCCCAAGCTGCTCTATGCCCATCTCATGGGAAAATTTCACTCTAAAATCCCTACCAGCCCTTGAAGCATGAGCATCTATTGTTCTTAATGCCTTCCCTCTCACAAGACCACTACTAATTAAATTAATTTGTTGTAGATATCTCTGTTTTTAGTGCAACCTCAGGAAAGAAGCGTTATTTTCCTTCTTTGGCATCCCATTTTGTGTCTTTATTGCTGCTGCATATTAAATCATTTTTTTTTTTAATTTGCAATTACTTCACCTCAACGCCTTCTTCTCTATTTAATATGGAGCCTCCCATTTCCTATGCCACTCAGCAAGGCATTAAAATAGTATTTAAAAACTCTCCCAAACATGGCACCATCAATGAAATAATGAAGGTTCTCTGTCCTCACATATTTGATATTTTTTAATGCATCAATGAATAAAATAAAACCATTAAATTACCTTGCATAATACCTCATGGAGCAACATTAGAAAATTTTACTCTTTGCAACTTCACCATTTTACGCCAAGTAGCTGAAAATTGACTTTTTGCATAACTTTCACCCATACACTCATTTTTGCATGAAATCTTACGAAGATGAGTGTAATATCATTGTGATGCCTCCCACCAAGTCATTTCACTCCAACCTTCATAAAACTCAATATTTTAAATTTTCCGTAAATTGTCAACACATATTTTTACAAACTTTCGGCATTAAAATCTCTCAAACTGTGAAAGATTTTACTCTAATTCTTTTTGCATATTTTACATGGTACCGCAAAGAATATCCCTACAAAAGGATTTTTTGCATATTTTACATGATACCTCAAAAAATATCCCTACAAAAGGATTTTGCTCCAACTCTTATAGATTTTTGGGAATAAATTTTGAAAATTGCCTGCAAAGCCTCTAAAACAGCAAATCGGCAAAAAAATAATAATTACAATTTTGAATAAATTTTTGAGTTCTTGTTGTTGAGAGATGCCTAAAAACACCAACACAACACCAAAAATCAAACTGAAATATTTTTGGGCGATGCAGGATTGTATGTGGACTTGGATGCTCTTGTATCAGACACGTCGGGTAAGAAGTTTGTGAGCATACACTCACAAATGTGGATTTGAGTGGTAGGACCATCCATTTAGATTGCAAGCAATCTGTAGTGAACTCCATCGCTAAAGTATGTGCACAACAAGTTCTTTTTTTCCCTCTTTTTCCAACATTTTGTTGGAACAAGCTTCACTCTCCTCCAACAAATTTGCATTTCATTCTTCTCTCCTTTCGTGGACTTGCATCCACCATGTGCCATCCTCCTTTGCCAAATTATTTCTCCTCTCCTCTCCTTCTTTGTGGGATCCAACCCACCACAAACTGACCACCTCCACCAATTTTCACCTACACCATCTTTTACAACCTCTATACATAGACATGCAACATCTGCATACCAATCTACAACTTCATCCTCTACAACTGAAATCTCTTCTATAGAAGGTAAATAATAATCATCATATTCAAAATCAAAATTTACCTCATCCTTCTCCATTGTTCCAACATCATCTTCTTTGTCATTCACTGCAACATTCATCTTCTTTCCTCCATTAGCAAGCTTATCAAACCACTCTTTTTCCACTGCCAAAATCTGCAACAACGAATTATCTTTATCCTCTTTATTTGCTACAACATCCTCAAGCTCTATCGTTGCTATTTCAATCTCTATAGCTACATCTTCACTACTCATATTTTCTTCCCTTTTAATCGCTACAACTCCTCTTTTGCTTTCTTCTTTCATGTCTTCAACAAGACAAAATGTTACAATCATAGTCTTTTCTTTTTCATCCTCTTGCATGAGGATCTCATCTTCACACACTGTTGCATCTTCTTGTTCATCTATCATTTTTCCATAAAATAAATTGTCTATCTTTTTCATCTCCTCTTTCAATAGGGGATCTTCTTCCTCTTCACCTAGTTCTTCATCAAATATAGGACCTTCAAAGTCCATCATCTCAGCTTCTATTGCAACCTTCTGCATTTTCTTTTCTTCTTCTACACTTAATGTATAAATTAATTAGAGTGAAGCTGCCTCAAATCAACGATTCTACTTCCACTTTCAAATCCACTATCTCAAGGTACAAACTACCCCACTGTTCGACGATCTGTTTGTCCACAAGTCTTGGTGCAAAATTGTCTCACATTCGACAATCTATTTACATGCTCAAGGACTTCCTCCTCACTACTCCACCCACAGGTCCTAGTGTAGACTGCCTCAGATTGGCAGTTCTATCCACACACTCAGGAACTACTGCTCTAATACCACTAATGAAATACGAACTCCCACATGCAACTCATAACTCAAATTATACATACAATTTCTCAAATCTATAAACTTATTTTCATAATAAATGCAACACAAAACTTATACAAAAGCTTAACATCATATCACACTTATTTCATTTCAATTTCATCAAAAGAAAATGACTACAAGCATCTACAACAAAATTACATCTTTGGCCTTTCATGGCCTCTCACTCAGCAACCTCATCTGATTCTTCTTTGCAACTCTCTTCTACTCTACAACACTTCACTCTTCTCTAGTTTTTTCTTTTCACTGATTCAAATCTGCAACTTAATAAAGCAGCTTTCCTCTGCCAAACCCCACATCATTCCACACACTTCAACTCTTTTTTAGCATCCATTCATGGCTGCAACTCTCGGCTGCTCTATGCCCCTCTCATGGGAAAATTTCACTCTAAAATTCCCACCAACCCCTGAAGCATGAGCATCTATTTTTCTTAATTCCTTCCCTCTCACAAGACCACTACTAATTAAATTAATTTGTTGCAGATATCTCTGTTTTTGGTGCAGCCTCAAGCAAGAAGCATTATTTTCCTTCATTGGCATCCCATTTTGTGTGTCTTTATTGCTACTTCATATTAAATCATTTATTTTTTTAAATCTACAATTACTTCACCTCAACACCTTCTCCTTTATTGGAAAAATCAAATTCTATTTAATATGGAGCCTCCCATTTCCTATGCCACTCAGCAAGGCATTAAAACAATATTTAAAAACTCTCCCAAACATGGCACCATCAATGAAATAATGAAAGTTCTATGTCCTCACATATTTGATATTTTTAAATACATCAATGAATAAAATAAAACTATTAAATTACCCTAAATAATACCTCATGGAGCAACATTAGAAAATTTTACTCTTTGCAACTTCACCATTTTACACCAAGTAGCTGAAAATTGACTTTTTGTATAACTTTCACCCAGAAACTCATTTTTGCATGAAATCTTTCCAAGATAATTGTAATATCATTGTGATGCCTCCCACCAAGTCGTTTCGCTCTAGCTTTCATAAAACTCAATATTTTAAATTTTCCATAAATTGTCAACACATATTTTTACAAACTTTCAGCATTAAAATCTCTCAAACCATGAAATATTTTACTCTGATTCTTTTTTCATATTTTACATGGTACCTCAAAGAACATCCCTGCAAAAAGATTTTTCTCTAGCTCTTACGGATTTTTGGGAATAAATTTTCAAAAACTGCCTACGGAGCCTCAAAAATAGCGAACCGGCGAAAAATTGAAAATTGTAATTTTGACTAAATTTTTGAGTTCTTGCTGCTGAGAGATGCCTAAAAACACCAACGCAAACCAAAACAAACACAACACTAAAAATCAAACTGAAATATTTTTGGGAGATGCAAGATCGCCTGTGGACCTAGATGCTCCTACATCAATGATAAAAATATCAACCATCAAATTTAAGCTTCAAGAGCAAAAACTTATTAGATTTTTTTTTAAAATGATGTAATTATTGTAAGATCAATGTGAAATGGATTATGCTATTGTGATAGAAGAAAATATCATTCAAACTAAAGTATTAAATATTTGCATCTCAATGAGATATTTCAAGAATGATTCAAGTATCTAACTTTATTTGGAGTCATTCTATTAGAAAATTATTCACAAAATAATAAATCTCAAATCTATCAAATATAGATGGCACATAGGTATGCAAGAAGCACAAGATTAAGTATCAAATAATCATGACTAGATTATAGTCCACATGATTTAGATTGCTATCATGTATGTTACAAAAACAAGAAATGTAAAACATGATGATAACAAGACAACAATTAATAAAAAGTAAACATAAATTTTATATACAATTACTTATATTAATTTTTTTTATTATTAATGTTTTAAAAATTGTATCATTATATTAAAAATAAGTAAATGACAAAAGTATTTAAATTTATATATATATTTTAGATTGCAAGAATTGGGTAGCCCCCCTTATAAACTGTAGGATGCTTGGTAAACTACTTGTACGTGATGACCTCTTGCAGGCATGACCTCTTACCTGCAACAGGATTCTTTAGCCAATCGAACTAGCACCCTTTCCCTTATAATTAAAATAAATCATTAAATTAATTTTTAAAATATTTTTAAAAATATAATTAATTATATATTAAAATGAACCACCATTTATTTTAATCAACTTAAAAAAAATTCCTTACATTATAAAGAATATTATGATATTTTATAGAAATAAAAAACTTTCATAAAAATAGCTAGTTAGAGCCATGAAGTCGTTTTCGTCTACGGGAGTTAGGGCTGCAACGACTCTTTTTCTTGGAGGCTCACAGAGCCACAGGGTAGCTGCGGGAACTGTTGGGTGGAAGGAAACATTGTTGCCATCTGATGAAAACAACGATGTGCGAGGTGAGCTAGGTTAAGGGATGGGGAGAACACTGGTGGAAGCTAGTTAGGAGGTGTTACTGCCCCATTGAAACCTCACCTACAGGTGTCAAGGAAGGCAACTGGTGCTCTGAAGGCCAACATAGCGTTGGTTTGTCTGCAGGAGGATATTGAGGATGAGGTGTTGTATAATGTTAAAAAAAAATAGGATTAGGACTGATTGGATGCTTCAGGGGTTTTTGGCCATATCTGTGTGATCTCCATAAATGGATTTCTGAACATTGGGAGCCCATTGTGGATGGTTGTGTTCAAATCTACCCAACTGCCAGAGGATGTTTTATTGTTGTTTTCGAAATTGTGGCTGATAGAAATAAAGTTTTGTGTGATTATTTTTGAAGTTGGGAGGATAAATTTGCTCTGTCCTTGAAGCCATGGCATCCGACTTTCAACCCTACAACAAAGACTTTTGATAAAGTGCCTCTATGGGTGAGACTCCCAAACTTTCCTCTCCATTTCTGGATCAAGTTTTATTTAGAAGCTATAGAAAATTCTTTAGGGAATTTTTTAATGATTGATGAGGGTTCCTCAAATATTTTGCACTCCACCTATGCTCGGATTTTGGTGGAGATGGAAGTATCAAAGACACTCCCAGAAGAGATTTCAATAAATACTTCCAAAGGATGCTAGTACAACTGTTGGATTATGAAGGGGCACCATTTCAGTTCAGGAGATGCTTCCAAACTAGGAATCTTGTTGCACAATGTACAAAGCCTAGATGGCTCAAACTAGCGACTTGGTGGCGGGATGTCTCACACATCCATTATGAGGTGGAAAAACAAGGTGGGAAGAAGGAAGAGCAGGGCAAGAGCTGCCCTTAGGTTGTGGGTAACTCTAAACTGCTTCAGCCAACTGGGGTTCTGGATCAGCTGGAGGGTTCAGGTCATGTTGAGATGTCTACCTTGAATTGTGCTAATGTCGGGAGAGTTGACGAAGATGTGGCTCAACAAAACCAACATGTTGCTAATACTCTGGAATGTAGGGAGAAATCAAGCTCGGTGAAGGTGCATGAAAAAGGGGAGGTAAATGTAGATGTAGAAGGTTAGTGTGGGAAAGCAATGAATGGAGAACATGGAGAGGCATGGATGCATCATGCTACATCTAAGAAATGGCAAAAGGAGGCTGCAAAGATGGAGGAGGTCTGGCTTGTAGTGAAGGGGAAGAAAAACAAGAAGAAAATGAAGGAAACCTTCGATATGGTTCTTCGATCACAGACTAAGGGAGGAACCAAGGGAAAATTCCATGTTTGAGTGTTTTGAAAAATATGTGGATGCATGTAAGGTAGTTACAAATAGATGTTCAACTGGTATTAGAGGGGTAGGGTAACCGTTTCTATTATTAAGCATGTTAATATGCTTTTTGGGAAAAAAAAATAGTTGTAGGAGCTTTTTGGATGGTTGATGAAATCTATGAGGCAAACAATGCAATCTGTTTTTCAAGCAATACAAAATCCTATTATCGACCAAAAAAAAAAACTTTCATAAAAATTAATATATATAAATGAAGAGTTTAAGAGGAAAAAGTGCAACAAAGAACATAACAAAAGCATGCAATGATCCTCATCTTCACTGTTATCACCAACTGACTCCAACTGTGCAACATGCATATTAAATGCATTCATGTGACCAACAATGGATATTCAATATTCCATATTCAAAGAATAAAGTTTCTTTCATAGGAATAACATGTTTACTAAGGATTTAGCCTGATGAACATCTCCAAGTTTCTCCCAAATATCTTTTGCAATCTTCTCTTCACGAACATTTAGGAGCACTGAATCAGCCAAATAAAGTCTTATCAAACCCTTAGCTTTTTGATCCATCAAATCCCAATCTTTCTGAGACATGCTTAGTGGTTTTGTACCAAATATTGCAGCCCATAGATCTCTATCCACGAGCATATCTTCCATCTTGAGTTTCCACTAGTCAAAATTACTACCATTAAGCTTCTCCATTTCAATTCTACTATATGTGCTTGTCATCTTTTTCCAGCAATAAGGTTACTGAATCTTCCTCTACAAAACTCCCACTAAAATAGATTAGCACAAAAAACCTGATGGGAAAGGTCGTTGATGTCACAACTTGCATCATTTAGTCAATTATTTATCGAACCAGGTGTTTCTCAGACCTATATGCGATAAGGATGGTTGTCACAGACTTTGGGGGGTTTTGCACTGTAAACAATGACTTCAGGTATCAATTTAGCTCCTTCAGGAGCTCTCAAGAGTTGAACTGCAGCGACTAATTCCTAAGGATTAATTCTATCTTATTTCCTAAACTAAATTTTTGTTGACTTAGTTTTGACTTCATTGGACTTGATTGAGACCAATTCGTGGAGAAGACTAACATCTACTTTAATTCTTAATTTAAAATATGAAACCCAAATTAATTGTAATTTGCTTTAAAAGAAATCTACCTTAAGATTTGTTGGAAATTAAATACTATTGTAAGAACAAAAATGAATTGTAAGTAAATGACAATTAATCTAGAAAATATAAACGATAATTGATCTAGAAAGCATAAACACTAATTTCCATGAACATATTTTCAACAAACTTCAATTCCATCTTTTCATAAGTTTCCATCATTGCTTCTAATTAAACTCAACAAATAATTACCAAAATTAATTATTTTGAACAACATCTAAATCTGATTAATATAATAAACCTTATAATGATTCTAACAACTTAATCTAACTATGATAAACTAAAAGTGATTAAAACATAAGTAACTATCCAGATTTACCATTCAATAATTGAAAATGATTCAACAACTTATCATTCCAAAATTAACATCTAACACTTCAGATTTAATATCAATAAACAAAAATAACATAACTCAGTAAAATACCAACACAAGATCGATCCCAAAGGTTGAGCGGGCCCTGCTCTTCCTTAGGTAAGATCTCTTAACACAGTTATTGAGTTAACTTATTGCTTTCATTCAAATTGATCAAAGTGGAACACAAAACAAAGTATTGCCATTGATTATAGAATTCTGATTGAAAATTATCTAACTCCTAACGAAAATCGAAACATGGATATTTATAAACATATCCTTATTGAATTCACAACATGGCGATTAACTGCCAAGATTCAAGGCGTCTAACTAAAGATTAAAAAAAACGTAAAGTAAAATTGAAATAGGACTTGAGTGACTCATCATCCAGTTGGGCCCATCAATGGCGTGATAATTTCCCTCGATTAAACAAAGAGCTTAACCACATCATCAATCTTTAAAATACCCTGTTCAAAACCCTTAAGAAAAGGATAACAATTATGGTAGTAAAAGATCAACTTAACATAATTATCTCATTAATGTCATCATAAAGTAGCACATCTAACATAAACCATTACTTCAAATATATCCACTAATTTAGCTAAACATAAAGAAAAATGAGTAAATATGTTAATCTATAATCTACCGCCAGTCATGTCAATTAACAAAATAACAAGTCTTTTAAACATAAAATGAAAGTATTTTGAATCTCTCATCATTTTCTTCCCCACTTGTTTTGGACCATGTCCTCATGGTTCCTCATCAAGGATTATGGTGGTCTCCTTTTCCTTGTTTAGTGCCTCCATCCAAATGCAGCAGTCAAACACTCCTTCCCTGTACTGGTGTGGCAATCTGCTATTGAGTGCAAAGCCATGGTTTTGTCTTAGCTTTTCAAACCATGGTCTTAACACTCCCTGAGGTATATTGGTTGATTCTTTGAGCTTTAGGGATGGCATAATGATAATTGGAATTATGAATCTCATGTCGATCTAGAATTCTCTTTGTTGTTCAATCAAAGTAATCAAATGTCTGATTCTTATCAAACTCCACCTGATATTGTTCAGCCTTATTGGTTCTATTCTTCTGACTGACTTAGGAATGAGTTGATATCTTTCCTCACAGGATTGTATTGCTAATGAGGGAAGTGTTCCCTCAATATTCTGGAATGCAGAAATACTACTGAGCAAGTTTGAGACATAAAGAGGATTAATGCGATTGAGCCTTACCATTGATCTTACTACTTTGATGTATTTCTCTGCATGAGGCATTTCGGGCCTCATTGGTAAGCCATACCTCCTCTGAGCCTCCTTATATTTGTCCATTCTACTTGACCATTCTATTTGATTCTACATTAAGGAGACAAATGATCCGATTTCCAGCTCACCAACATAAACATTTAACATAGAGTCATCATTATCTCCCATTAAAAATCCATGCTAGAAAAACTCACACATTTGATTTTGAATGCCAAGGTGGCTATGAAAGTAATCCTACAAAAAATCTCCATCACTATGGTAATCCAAGCTTCTCCCAAAGATTAATTGATTAAGCTTCCATTCTAGAAACCTTTCTCTAAGGAACAAAGCATAAACCCCTGCTAGTCTTCTCATGGAAAGTATCACAAAACTTATTTTTGTTGCTTGCTCAAGTCTTCTTTCAATGTCATTTTTTTCTTCCTCTAACTTCTACACTTGCTTTTTCAATTGTTTATTTTCCTCCTTAAATTTCAAGGTTGTCAGGGAGAGATATCTAGGCTGGGCTAAAGGAGAAACGCCTGATGGAAGGGAAGGGATATCAGAGGGAATGGAAGGCAGAGCAAGGTAGCGTGGTGGGAATGTTGAAGTAGAGGCTTGAATAAAACCGCATAGATTGATGTTTTAATTACTCTTCCTTTTTCTGCAATTCTTATTTTAATTTTGAAATTTCTTCAACATTTGCTAATGCTTGTACACTAGCTTGTTGTAGGGAATCCTCAGTTTTATTCAATTGCTCTCTATATCTTGCTTCATTTTGTTCAATTTTCCTTTCCCTTTCCTGAGTTTTGTTGAAGGATTGTTGCAATTCTTCTTCTTTTCTTCTCTATTTTTCTTCAAGGAATTGCATGTTTTTTCTTTCTTGCTCTAATTCAACTTCTAATCGATACATTTTCATAGCCCTTAGTAATTCCTCAGTCTCTAATTCCTCTTCATTCAATTTTTCATGGATTTCTTATTCTTCAATCAATGGTTCTTTTCCTTTTCTTTTCTCATAATGTGGAGAAGGCAGAGAAGGTGTAGGGGATCTCACGGTCTCCTCTTGTTCAAATTCCTCTTATGCTTCTTGCTCTTCAAATTGTGCCTCAGATTCTTCAGCAGAGTCATGGATTTCAAAAACAGGGATTCTTTCAGGAGTCGGCATTGGGCCTTCAGGGGGACTTGTTGGATCTCAGTTGTGTTTATGGTTTGTCCTTGATGACAGAATCTCCTTCAGTTGGTTCTCTTTGGTCTATGATTTACTATGACACTTCTTTGGTTCTCTTTGGCTATCACAGCAAGATATCTATTATGATTCAAAGTCTTGGTGATGAGATTTCTGGTTCATGTTATGATTGCTATTTCTTTAACTGACAGAGTTTGAAAGATGGTTTCTTTGTTAGGATGGTTCTCTTTGCATTTCAGGCTTACACTTATTGGCATGAGTATGGATAGGTCTCCCCAATCCACTTTGAAATGTCTAAGTTGCCTATCGGCAAGACATTTTAGATGTCATGGCGATTGAATTTATCTTACAGGCTGTTGTCAACAAGACTTCTCTTTTGTTTCGGGGACAGAATGTGTTCTCTATCGGCATATGTTATACCATCGGAATAAGGTCTTATCGATTTCCTTATGTCTCCCCAACCCGCTTTAGAATGAGCATATCGGCAAAGGAAATCATCCTCGAGGTAATGTCATAGTGAGTCTTTCTTGTCTTACTGACTCGTGCTCAAAAGGTTTTATCTATTTTTGCAGGAGGAGTCTCACCGAATAACTCCTTGAGAGAACTTTGGCCAAATTGAGCGGTATCGGGCTAAGGTCTTGGCGATTTCACTTGGTCTCACTGACTAATGCATGTGGAAGGCTTTCGGAAAAAGGATGGTAAAGTCTTAGCGACTCCAAGTGAATGAAGATTTTCGGTATGACTCCAACTTTCTACAAAAGGTCTCTCCGATATTGATATGTTATAGCGACCCTCATAAGATAGAAGGGTGCATCGGCGAGAGATCCATTATGTTACAGCGACATCACTCAAGGGGTTTCTATCATAGGCTCATCGGTGTGAGATATTTTCTTTGGAATATGGTCTTATCGAATACCTTGTGTCTCGTCGATAGAACAAAGATCTCCATCGGTGTGAGCTCGAGATGTTTCAGCAAAACAAAGGGCAGTCTATATAGTGTCTCCCCGACTATGGATTGTCACGGCAACAATGTGTATCGAATGTCTTTCAGTAAAACAAAGACCTATCTTCAAGATGTCTCTCCGATATCAAAAGCTATAGCGATAGAATGTTGATTTCATTTCGGTGAAAGAACCGTTTTGTCTCATCGACTAGAAGAATGTTATGAACTCTCGGCGTGACATTATGTGTTCGTTATGACTTCTCCCGACTCTTATGGGTCTTGGTGAAAGCGACAAACATAAGGTTGTCTGGAAACGTTAAAGTTGCCTTCGGCATAACGTGTCATCGATGGAAATAAAAAGGATTAGGGAAAACATTTTGAGTCTATTCTTTTTGCTGGGTATCGAGCCCTAGCCTGGCCGCCATCATGGATGTTTACGTTTCTATTGTTGCTGACTGTAATGGTTTCTACAGAGGTTGATGGAAGGTTTATTTTGTACATTTCTGACTGGAAGCTCGACAGTGGATAATGGAGCCGTGGGAGTTACAGATTTTTTTGGTATTTTTATTCATGCGTTTCATACTAGTTTATAATCAACATTTTTCTTAACTGCTCTCTGCATCTCAGTCCATATGATGCCCCGACTGTGTATTGTCTTTCATGCATTAGAGGTTATGATTTTCTATGGTGGACAGTTGTGATTTTTAATGCAGCAATATGAATTCATAAGTTACAGGTTTGTTGAGAACAGCTCTTAGCTTGGTTGGTAGTTCTGTCGTTATTCCTAAAGACAGTTACCTTTCTAGCAGAAGTATAAACAGAAGCAGAAAACTCTTTTATGTTGTTGTTATTGTAATTATGAGATTATCATTCTTGGGCTGTATGAAAATGTATGATAAAACTCTGCAATAAAATCTGAATAAAAATGCAGAGATTGTAAATTTCTTTTCTACGTAGTATTTTAGGGATTCAATTATTGAATCTTTAAGGTATTCTATAGACGAGAAAACAGAGAGATATGTGCTTAACTAAAAACAGAGAAATCCTTTGAATCATTACTATTGTTCAAAACATAATTTGAGGGGTTGGTACTCCTTGAGATAGATATCTCTAAATGAGGGGTTGGTGCTCCTTGAGTGGGTGCTCAAAAATCAGCCTATAAGGCATTGTGAACAGTTGATTAAAAGATTAAGCCTGGAAGGCATTTAGGGAGTGGTTTTTATACCCCAGGAGGGTTTTCCACTTGGCAAAATATTGTGCCTCTTTGTTCTTTTGTGTTCTCTCTGTTTTACTATGCTGCTGTTGTTTCAGTTCACTGTTGAGTCATTATTTATCTCAATTTTGTTTATGAATTATTACATTCAACTCATGAATGCTTTAATTAGAGTGATATTGAGATCAAATCTGAGCTGTGTGTTTGAATATTTAAAAATTGGTCATATTGTTAAGACACTGATTCACCCCCCCCTCTCAGTGTCATTTTAACTCCAAGAGGACTTTGAGGCTGCTCAGGAGAATGTACTGGTGTACGGGTTTCTTCATGGCCCACAAAAGTTTCTATATGGATTTTCGAAATAGGGGCTTGAATTATAGGTGTCTCTTCAAGGGTGGACACAACAGTTTCAGCATGACTAGGGCTTTCTTCATGTACTTCTTGCTTTTTCTTTTTGGAACTAGTATGGGTTACCCTAGAGGATTCTGGTAATTTTCTTTTTCCCCTCTTCTTGGAAGATTCTCCTTTCTCAATCCTTTACTTTTTAGCTTCAGGTCCCCTTGTGGGTTTCCCTTTTTTCTTTTCTACGGGTGCAGACAAAAATTCTAACCAGCACTACTTCCTAGATTCTTTCTTTAAGAAATGGTGCTTAATTATCAAATGAATTAACCCCTGGTATTTTATAGAAGATTCTCCTCTAGACTTTACCCTTAAAATCATGGAAGCAATTTGTTGGAACAAAAATGTTGGCAGATTTATCCTAGTGGAGGGTTTTGTCTATCCATACCTTAAATGTATCAATAGCCGCATTCTCAAACCCAATATCGTACCATACTATCCTTCGCAAGTGAAGAACTTCATGAGCCATGTCGCAGCAGTTCTCCATGGCTCGTCCAAACTGTTATGAGCTATTCCACGTTGGTCTCCCTTATGCATCAAAATTTACAGCCTCCTTTTTGGCTCATGGTGAAACATAGCCACCAATTTCGCAAATTTAACTCGGCCCTTGTTAACTGGTTTTCCCTCAACTGGAATTCCACAGATTTCACTTATTATTT
>VDFB02078978.1:16098-35229 GCA_007258455.2 Sequoia sempervirens | reverse complement strand
GATTGTCTAGTAATTTTGGATGGTGAGAGATGGAGTAGTTGAGAAGATGGAAGATGTTGGGAGGTTGGAGAGAAGAATGGAGGCTTGTCTTCAACCCACGAGAACAAGCTTGCATAGGAACAGAGAAATTAATTTTTTGTTTTGGAAGTTTGTTTCATGGTTGTTGAAGATAATCCAAATTAATTAAATAAATAAATTTATTTAATTTTGTGTGAGATTGAGGAAATTAAATATTTTTGAAATATTTAATTTTAGAACTATAGAAGAATATTTAATTTGCAAATAGACTTTTAGAATAATTAATTAAATATTGAGAATATGGAATTGTGAATGGATTTTTAGAAGAATATTAGAAGAGAAGAATATTTAATCTATATTTGAATAAAATATTCAAGCCAAGATTAAATGATAATTAATATAAATAAATCGTAATGTTTATTTAATTAATTAAGTAAATGAATAGAAAAGCATTTAAATAAACCTATTTATTTAATTAAGAAAAGAATGGAACAATATAAAATAAATTATTTAGATTTATTTATAATGTAGATTGAGGGTGTGTACGGAAAAAGATGCCCCAAGTGGGCAAAAATTTCTGCAAAAATCGCTGTTGAAAGTAACTGACAAGAATTTAATGTTATCTATATTATTTCAAAACTATGTAAGAATGAATCAGAGAAAATTGAATGTGGGGTTTCTAAACTACTAGGTTTATTTAAAAATAAATAAAATCTATTTGGTGAAAATTTGAAATTTCAATGCAGTAGTACTTAAATTTCAGGGAAAAAATAAGAAGTAGGTGTTTGTCTGACCACCCTAGCCATAATAAAACTAGCACTTGCACCCCAATGAGGTGCAATGGTTACGCTGATAGGCTGATATACTTTGGTATTATATTATGAACATGTAGAAGCGGTGCAAATTTTTTTTGGAAATGAGCTTATGTGGTCTATGCAATTTGTTTTCAAGACCTGTACAATGAAAGAAACAGGGTGGTTAGTTGCGTAGAATAAGTGTTGATGCAATCAAGTTGTAGAACCAATTTTAAGCTTTGAAGTTTGCATTATGTAATGATTTGTACATGATGCAGCATGGGAATTGGGGAGATATCAGGTAGATAGGAATGAGAGTCGCATACCTTGTTTTAGGAGAGACATAGTTTTTGTAAGCGGGCCTCCTCTCGCTTCCTTATGACTGCAAATGGATTGGTTTGCATTTTGGAGTATCTTTCAAAAGAGAATGGTGACTGAACGCGAAGATCATTTAACGATTTAACTCTAGATATGGCTGTAAATGTTAGTCCCTGCCTATCTATTTTACCAATATCAATTGTTGCTTTTTGTAGTGTTAGTCCTTGAGCTTTGTGTATGGTAATAGCCCACGCCATTGTGAGCGGTATCTTCCTTCTATTGCCCAAGGAAACAGGTATGATTATTCACTTTAGAATGTGATTATTCATTAGAAGACTGCAAGGTTATATGAGCCTTAAGAGGACTTGACCTCATAATATATGAATATTTAGGAATAACTAATCAAAGTAGTATCTTCATAGTCATAAGATCTAGTGTGAAATTAAACAAAAAATGACTATGTACAACTATAGAATGAAAATTTTCATTAACAAAATGAAATAATGATAAAGACGCAGCATGTTTCTTAAATCTGATATCAATTTCCACTATTATTCAAATTTTAAAAAATATTAAAAATAAATTCATAATAAATATATGTATTTTTTTCAGATATATGTTGAAAAAAGTATTTAAAGACCAAAGGTAAAAAACCTAAAACTATTAATTAAATAGTGAAGACAACATTCCAATACAAGCTTTTTAACTCTTCTACTATACTATATTAAATTTGTGAGAACAACTATTCTCCTAAAAATATAGGCAGACCATGAGGTAAGGCCTTGCACAGTAGCAATTGGGATTTGGGATTTATCTGTGTAATCTATGTTATACTTATCATAATTAACGTTTAGTTTTTCCCATTCTTTTTTTTTAAACAGTTAACAAGTTAAAGATTAAGGATCTATAACTGTTTTAAGGAAATATAATAGCACATGAAAAAAAATTAAAGAAGGCCTGAAAATTTGATCACATCAGCCTATTAAATAGAAACGTGCATTTCCTTGAAACTTACTCGATCACATCAACCTATTAAATAGAAACGTGTATTTCCTAACTGTTACCTCTTTTATATTTATTCCAATGGAACTATGGCGTTTGGACAGATGGTAGGAGGATTGACTTTGTTAACTAAAATAACTTGACCAGCTATTCTTTGCATGTGTATATAAATTTAATCATTTTATTTCAATTAACATTGAAGGCTCCAGGGCTTAAATTTGACGGTCGACCTTGCTGTCAACAATTTTTTCAATGACAGTTATCTATTCAAAGGCACCAATAAAACACTATGATATACCTTAGTGTAAGTAAAATTATATACAAATAATATATATATATCATTATAATTCTATATAAATTTTGACAGTCTATCCAAAATCTCTCCCTTCATCTGATACAATATTCTTAAAATTTTGATTATATTTTACGGAAAAAATCTCTAAATATAGTCACATGACCATCAAACATAAGCCCTAATTGAAACTGAAATATAGATAAGCTTCATAAATTTAAAATAATGTCATGCGGCATAAGTGTCGGCGAACGAAGACACAACCAACTGTGAAAGAAGCCGATACAGATGAGATTTTGACGATGGTACCTGCCCAATGCATGAAGCTTGACTGCTAATAAATCCCTCGCAGCCTTCATTAATTCTTCTAAATATAGGTGGAAGAAAAAGAATCGGCCAAAATAACAAGAATAATTCAGAGTGTCTATTCAGTAAAAAAGTAGAGTAAATCTTTTTAATATTTCGTACTCTCTATTCAGTGGGAAAGTAGGGTAAATTAAAATTATTTTCCAAACTCTTATATTAAAACATGTCACTTTTATATTAAACATCAGATTAAGAATAAAATACTGTAATTAATTATTCAAAAAACTTTTTCTGTGCAACATGAAATTATGGGGGTTCCTCCTATGACAGGATTTGATGACATTGAAATCCATGGAGCCCATGTATACCTAATCAACTAGCTCATGAAAGACACTGTAAATGATAGGATATATCTCTATGGCGGAAATTTGGAGAATCGTTGCAGATTTTCTCTTGAAGTCATGGAAGCAGTGGTAGATGAAGTAGGACCATGACACATGGGCCTGAGGCTTTCTCCCTACTCAGACTATTTAGACGCCTACAACACAAATCGAGAGGCCATGGGGCTTTACATGGCAGAGGCCTTGAATAAATATGATATTGTGTATGCCCATTTTGTAGAGGCAAGGCATGGAAAGGGAGTTGGAAAGGATAGGACCGTCATTCCCATGAGGAAACTTTCAAGAATACTTTCATGGTAGCAGGAGGTTATGATGGTGATGAAGGGAATAAAGCTATTTCAAGTGGCTTGGCGAAAATGGGTGAATTTTCATATTTTAAATAATAGCAACTATTATTGCAACAAATTTAACCTATGAGACATCAGAGGCTTACTTATTGCACTGGATACACATTACAATGGAGTAAAACAAAACTAAAAAACCAACAGATTCACTAAAAAGGTAGCAAGTGAATCACCTCAAGTTTCTTTCTTCACCAACTCTGGTTCTGCCTACTTCTTCACCACTAAGAGTTTGAAAACACAACAAAATCTCATCCAGCTGAGAGCCATTTAATTTTGCTCAAGGTTGCTTCACATTTATTGGATGGAGTGAGTTTTGGTGGCCTATTAAATGGCAAGGCAAGCACAGATACAGCAAGAAATGTTGTGAAATGGCGCGGCCGCACTGGGAGCCATACCTAATGGCGACAAGGATGACGATGCATCCAATGAATATTTAATGCTGGTAGTTCGTTGTATAAAATATATTTTAATTCCATTATATTCATTTCCTCCCAAGCTTTCACAGGTAAAATTATGCGATGACTTGGGTGCTCCCAAGCTTTCACAGGTAAAATGATGTGATGACCTAGCTATGGGGGCACTGCTAAGTAAAAGAATTTGTAGAAATATGGCTCCTAAATCCCCCATATGCATATGGCCAACTGGCTATCACTACCATGTAAAACCCCCTAAACCAGGGTGTGACACGCTTGAAAGGAGGCAATTTCTTGTCAGACTGATAGAAACAAAACCACATTCGTTGGAGAATGTTCATCAATCTTGAAAGTTCCCCCAACTTGGAAAACGTGATAAATGGGATGAGCTTAATTAAACAATTCGCCTTTAAAATTTCGCCACTACACCTTCAAAGATGAAGATAGGAAATTTGTGGGGTTTTCGGTACCAATTATTAGTGGTGTTGTCAGTCTTTTTAGCTGAGTGGTTATAGGAATAAAACTAGTGGACACTGCAGCATATTTAATACTTTTGATGTAGATAGAAAAAATTCCACTGTAGTGTTCGTGGGGTTACCAACAGCGTCAGACTACTGGAAATGCCGGTGGGGTTCCCCCACATAAAAGGCCTATCGGCTAATGATAATATTTTTTTATAAGATTTTATATATAAGTAGAGGACACATGTTCAAATGTGATGCATATTTTTTGTAATTTTTTTCCAAGTAAATAATTAATTATGATTTTCTTATTACAAATTTTAAAAAATATAAAAACCCGTATGTCTAACCACCTTAACTTGGTCAAAAATTCATGAAATTTAATTTTTCTTTTTAATCCGTGAAGCATAGAATGTGATGTTTTGGATTCAAAAAATGCGATACCGTTGAAAGTTATAGATGTTTTTCAATTAGCCTATCGACGGACTTTAGTGTGAATTCTAATAGAAAATAAATAATAATTATTTATCAAATTCAAATTAAATCATAATTTATATTGGTGGAAAGAGAAACTCCTCTAAAAACCCTTTTCATTTCATCAATTTTTGGTAAAAAGTCATCACCACATACCCCTACAAATACCCATAATATTGCCACGCTTTTACCCATCATGATCCCTGCACATACCCTTGAATTTAGAGATTTAATTCAATATTAAAATATTTAATTAATTACGGACTATTGTGATGTGTGATTAGCATAGTTTTTTGTTGATGATCAACATTTAATTCATTTCTTTCTAGCCATTTACTTTCAGCATTGTGTTTCTTAGTTGTAGAATGTAATGACTACTTGAGCCCCTACTGCACATACTTTGCTGACCCATTTCAAGTTCATGTCCTTGGGTTGAAAAGTTAAATACACCTTCATGATGATTGAAATATATCTATTTAGATTAGATTTCCAATCATTGAATCATGGATATAAGGGATTAGTTATTAGATCATTGTAGGAGGCCAATAGGGATAGGTACATCAACTGATGTTGGAGTACGGTGCTCTTTCTTCTTTCCTTTCTCAGCTATAGTAGCACTAGAAGTAGGTGTGGTAGAAGAGGATATCCTTTTATATTTCTTCGTTCCAGAGGGTAGTTTAGCTAAGTTGGATTTCCTCTCATCAAGGCTTCCTTCAATTGATAAATGTCATTCTTAGTAAATGGCCCTTTGAAGAATGCCTCAACATTCTTTCTTTTTTTGTTTTATCTCTTTGGGATGCAAAAGTCTTGAAATGCACCTCCTTAGCTTTTTTCTCATATGTTCCATGTCTAGGAAGAGAGGGGTCTCTTGGAATACTTAGCAACATTTCAATAAACTTCTTAACAAGTTTTTCATCTATCTCATATCCCAATGGTTCTATCTAGAGAGTTTTCAATTCAACTACTTCCATGATGCATTCATCAATACTTACAAGAAAGGTTATGTCCTTTACATACTTTTTCACTAGGATTCTTGGAACCCTTTCTCTTTCATTCCTATCATTCTAGAAAACCACAAAGAATTTAATTAATACATTATTCTATGCCTGAAAGTCTCCAAGACTATGCAGTTGTTAAAAAATTTGATGAGCAACTAGCCTATTGCATTCACATATGATGTTTTTCCTTCTCGGTAACTCCCTTAAAAAGTAACATAGTAGATAAACTACTAATGTTCCAAACTTAAAAGAGTGTTTCTTTGTCTTAATCAAGTTGATATTCCACAAAATTTGTTGTTGGAGCAACTCACACAAATCATAGTCTCTTCCATTTACCACCATTTCATATGCAGTATGAATTATTGTGACAAACACATAATTCCCTCGATTGGTGAAATATATTTTATTTCCAATCATGATAGAAACATACTTCACAGTTGGGTTTTCTATAGGCCTAGTAGTTAAATCTGTCTAATCAATTTTTCTCTTGTTAGATTCATAACTGCCTCATATTTCACAGCTTTAAGCATTGGCAAGGTTCTAGTGGCACAAAGATCAGTTATAGCTTGTATCACCTCCTTTCTAATTAACCCAGTCCTACATTTTTCCACACAAATTTATCATGCACCCTACTTAGTTACATCCTAACAAATCTAGAGTCCATTTCATTGGAAAATTTAGGCAACAAATTCCAAACATCTAGCTTCTTCCATACTATGTTTTCATATTCAAGTTTTACAGAATAATCATCTCCTGTCAATTATTTTATCCATAAATCCCTAAGTTCTTGATGGTTAAATTCTTCTAGCTTATTAATAATGTATTTTCTAGTGTCATTAGTAGGAAAAACATTAATAGGAATGTGAGGGAATGCACCCAAGCGATCCATTTCAAAGAACTTTGGAGAATACCTTGTGAATTTGGGTCAGGGTGTCTTGGAAACTTCCACAAGAATAGGAGTATCCATTTATTTTCCTCAAATTACTTGTAGAGATGCTTCAATTTAAAATCCACAAAGATCAACTAGGGTTTCTTACTTTATGTCTTACAAATTTTTCCCTAATTTAGAATTAAATGAACTTCATCTTCAAAAAGCTAATAAACACTTTGTAGAATACATGCTATAAACCCTAATATGCTCTATAATTCATCATATTTTCATATTTTTGGCTGAATTTTTTTTTAACATCTTTAGAATGATGCTTTACACCATATATCCTTGTGTCACTGCTTGAAACTTCTTATTTCGATGGTTTGTTAGATTTTTCAATCATTGCTCCCCCTAAAACCATTGATGTTTTTAGATTTTAGAAGTATCTACAATAGATGCAAATGCATTTGATTCATTCTTATCGTCAAGTTCTTTTTTCTTTCAAATCTTCTCCATTTCCTTTATAACTTTAGTAGGATCAATCTTATTCATAGTTTTGCTCTTTTGATCTGGTTTACCTTTCTTCTCAAATTTTCTGCTACAAAATTTTGAAATGTGTCTTGGTTTATTGGAAGTATACCACACAACATGTTTCTATCCAAACTCATTTGCATTCAACCTTGATCTACACTAAATAACTTTATGTTCAAAATCATAGCATATATAGCAATAGCCTTAAGAAGATTGAGTCATTCTACCAATTGTATTGAATTTTTTCATCATTTCCTAACTTCTTGAAGGTCTATCAAAACTAGAGTTCGACACCAACTTCTCTAAATATCTTTTCCTCTATCTTTTGCAAGTTGTACATGTAAATCAATTTATTTGATTTATTAATTCCTCTATTTTCATTCAAATATGGCATATTCTTGGAATATTCCACTTATTTGAATTCTCCCTCCCAAACTAATTTTGTCCTCCAACTTTCCATTAAAATATCTTACATGTCCTCTTCTTGATCCAACTTGGCATTAATTCCTCTTACATCACATCTTACACAAGTCACCTCTTCAAATTCAAATTCCACATACATGCATTTAACATGCACATCGTTCAAAATGTGATCCACTCTCCATTAGCATGTTGACAAGTGGCACAATGCCATCGATCCATCTTTAATCCCTCATTCCTCATATTCTTCATTCCTCCATCCTTCTCCATTATAAATAGAGGCCTTCTCTATTAATTTTGGATCCAAAAATTCATGCACAATCATCTAGATTTTGATGCAAGGTTATTATCCACAAGTTTATGCAAGTTCATCCAAAAATTCATCCATAATCATACATAAGTTTATGCAAGGTTATTATAGTCATTTAAATTCAAAGCATCCATGATTTCATTCCCGATTTCATCCAAGTTAGCATAGAATTTCATCATCCATAGCTAGGTTATTGGTATTTTACATCAAGGATCAATCAATCATCATCAAGCTTACCAAGGAATTGGGAAAGGGATTCTTTCCACATCAAAGAAGCACCAATTCCCTATGGGATGTTGGTTTGAGCATTTGAATGATATTTCACTAGCTTTTATTTGATATTTTATGTTGTTTTCTTCTTCTTATGCTTGAATGAATTTCATAGGCAATGTTTGGTTTAAACTTGTTTGAGGACTAATGTTTGTTTGCTTGTCAATGTTTGAATAGGTATAGGCTGAAGCATTCAGATTTTGGTGCCCACTGTGGGGGCATAGCCCCACTTTTAATATTGTTTCTTGCAAGTTTCATCAATAGATCCATTCATGAATTTTGGTGTAGAGCATCAACTATCTATTTTAGTGTGTTGGTGGTGACTTTTGGCATGTAATTTCCCATTTTTGTGAACCTTTAGAGCTCCTTCCTTGGTGGGAAAAATTACTCACCCCAAGGGAATGACCCAAGTGGTAATGAGCATAATCCAAGCTCTTCCAAACCATTATATAAATTTATGGTTGTGATGAAAATTGTAAACAATGGGAAGTGGTGCATGATAACTCTCCCCCAGTATCTTTTTGATGCATAAAACCCTTTTTCTAAGGATTGGGAGATCTCTCACAAGGATTTTATCATTGCACCCCCTAAAGTGGGTGCCCTTACTACAAACCTTTTCTTAGAATCCAAAATCCCAATATATGTTGGTATCAGGAGGTCAGACCTCCAAAGTTGTCCTACAAATTTGCAATTCTTTGTAGAGATGAAAATTTTGTCATAGGAGATTCATGAGAACTAAAGCATGGATGACCCATAATTCAAGTGAGTGTTGTGGAGGGGATCTAGTTTGGTCAAGCTTCTAATCATCCACTCTAAATAAGTGCAATTGGATTTATCCAAGTGGGATTTCAACAAATATTTTCTTTTCCATCCAAAATCTTGAGAACAAACATTTAAAAATGTCATCAAATTAAAAACCCTTTAGAAGAGAAAATACCTTTCAAAAATCCAAGTGCTACTGCTTTTCCTTAGGGATTTCATCCTTAGAGGCTTCTATTATTTATATTTATATCTCAATTTTTTGTCTAAAGTCAAAACTATTGCCTTGATTTTCTTGATTTCCACATAATGGACCTTATGGGATGAAAGGAAATTGATACATAGACATTTAGTTTGAAAAACTAAGCAAGAAGTGTGGATGTGGTAAAAGAAATTCATTAATAAAGATGAAATCAATTTAACCCCACATGTGCTTGTGTATTTTTTTTCTTATGGCCTTTTGAGAAAACAATGATCTTTTGATTTGAAGTACTCTTAGTGAAAAGCATGTTCTTCAAAAGCTTGGACTTGTAAACAAGTCCCTCTTAGGTTCATTTAGGATCAAAACAACCAATCAATTTCATCCATCCCAAAACATAAATCATAACCCATCTCACAAACAACTTTTAGAACCTTGAAAAAATCATTCATATGAGACTTTTGGTAAAATCCTTCAAATCAGCATTAAAATCACCTTGTTTAGCTAACTATGTGTGGATGAATCCTTCCTCATACATCTAGTTAAATTAGCATCCTTGTGGACAATTTTATTCCCAAATAATATCCAACATCTTGGGGTTTATAAGTGTATTATCCAAATCAAATCAAATCCAATCCAAATCCAAAGAATCCTAAAGTCTAGTATCTCTCCAAGAATCTTAAAAGTTCAACACCCATATCATTCACCCCTTTCATCCTTCATCTCATCATTGATCCTAAATCCCTTAGAGGTCAACGAGATCAATTTAACACAAGAATAACATGGAATATAAACTTTTTCCACCCATCATGAGTGATCTAAGTCAACCAAACTATCAAAGCCTTATGAAACCAATGGATTATCAAAACTCGCATTTATGCAATCCATACATGACATCATTATCTCCTATAAACCTCAATGATACAAAAAATGTGAGTATTCCCAATCTAAAATTTGGAACACCTTTCCCTATGGTAGATTTAAATCAAAGTTCAAACCTCCAAATCTGTCAACAAAAAAATCAATGCATTAGTCTTCAACAAAACAACTTTATCCCACCAAATCCATACATGCCAAATTTGAATATACCAAGTAAAACTTTTCCAAACATGAACATTTCAAATCCACACTTGGTAAACTTTGGGATAGATATATTTGTGAATCATACAAATGTTGTTCAAAACCCAAACAATATGCTAACAACTCCATGTATTGATCCAATTCAAGGTAACACCATGTAAATTCAAAGCTACCTAAATCAAGACAATGTGATTCTGAACCACAACAATCTTCAATTTCAACCTTTAATGCCAAATATAAGCATCATCCCAAACCAAAACATCATCAAAAATCAATTTTTCCATGATCCCATATCTCAAATCTACTTGAACAAAAACCAAATCAACTATATCAAGGGTGTCAAGATCAAAATCAAGATCAAATTTTGTGAGATCAAATTGCTACACTAATCAACATTTTTGATTCATTGTGCCAAGAGACATGTCCACCCCAAAATCAATACACTCTTGCATTGGTTAAACCATGTCATCAAAGAATTGAGTTATGTCCACAACCAAATCAAGAAAAAGATCTCCAATGTCAAGAGGTTGGATATCAAGATCAAAAACATCAACAAGAAACCTAACCTCCACATCTCGAAGATCAATCACCACATCTCAAAGATCAATCACCACATCTCCAAAATCAATCACCACAAGGTCAATTTAAAGTACAAATATCACAAGGTAACAAACAAAAATACACACCACTTGGGGAACCAATCAAATTGTTCATGCAACAATTGGTACAACAAAATCTCATCAAAATCCCCTTCTATGAAAATTATCAAGAGCCTCAGGTTAAACCACCAGGGTATAGCGAGGAGTACCTTTGTGATTTTCATAAAATAAAGGGACACACAGCATCAAATTGTATTCGACTCAAAAATCTCATCCAATACCTTATTGATCAAAAAATAATAACTATCGAGTAAAACAATGAAGATTCAACCACTAGTGATAGCATTGACAATCTCTCCACCACAATTGTTGAAAACAATGATCAAGATATATCCATCAATGAACACGTTGAAGATGTTTCTACCTCATCCAAAGATCAACTCAACATACATCAAGAGTCACGTTTTGATCATGATAAATACCCTTCAACAAATATCCAACAATGATCTATTTAAAGGAGTGTTAACATTATTTTATCCTATAATCCACAATCCTTCCACCAATAATCATGTTGAAAATGTCTCTACATCACCTAATGAGTTAGAGGACATATCTCAAGAATTCATTTTAAAGCATGATCAACATCTTTTACCTAAGTCTAGCAATGGTCCTTTCCAAGATATATTTACATCCTTTGACCTCATGGTTATAGATACTAAATGGATCCTCAACCCAATATTTGATCCAAGTCCACTCAAGCGTCAAGAGGATATTGAGCCACTTCCTATGCTTAATGAAGACATCCAAGAACCATTTATAAGTAATCCATCCTTTGAAACTGACCCATGTCAATAACTCAAGATCCAAATCAAGTCAAAATCAATTCCAAAATTAATCAAGATCAAGAATTAGTATGTCTAAGATACTACAATGATCTAGTGGAAACTCTCCAATCTACACAAGATGTTGCAAATGATGATCATAACGACATAACACATATTCCTCCATCTACCCATGAGACGCTTACTCCTAATGGAAATGTAGATGATATTCATTCAAAACAAGAGTTGCGTACTCTTGGTATCATTTCCAAGGAATAAGAGTCTCATAAGTTCCTAACATTTTTACATATGATCAAGATAGAAAAATCTAGAGACATATCTAAAATGGGTCATGAAGAAGGATTCTACAGAAGTTGTGAATCAAAAACATCATGTGAAGGAATATAAAAAATGAATCATGAGGAATACTTATACATGGATAGTGAATCATCAACACCTCTTGAAGAAGCATTAAAATCTAATATTTCACAAGATCAAGACAAATATATGAATCAAGAAGTTATCCAACTTATGGAGGATCCTATCACTTATAAACTTGGATCACTTAACTTTTTTAGGGAAATCTATCTTATCACTAAAGAAGCTATCACCTTTGAAGATGCATAACAAAGTAGAGAAGGATTAGCACCTTGTTTACAAGGTAAATCATATCCTATTTCAAATAAAATGTTTCAATAGATGAATTATCAAGGCAAAGGATTAGGCCTACATGAATAGGGAATCCTAGAACTAGTGTAAATTATTGGAAATCCTAAGCATCAAGATCTTGGTTATTCAACAATTAAGGGATCTCAAACATATCAGTGATACCTCTATAATAATGGGAAAACTTTATCTAGTGCAAGCATTAACATAGGGAGCACGAATAGTGCTTATGGTGAAACTAATGCCATTGCTACAACCAACCACATCATGAATCTTCATTCACCCATCATCCAATCCACATGAATCATATCCAACATTGAAAAAGAAAAAGATTTGAATCAAAGCATAAAGAACATTATCAAAGAAAAATAAGCTAAGAAGGATAATGGACAAATCAAATACACATGGATACCAAAATATACAAAGAAAGATTATCCCTATCAAACTCCATCAGTCAAAGAAACTATGGGGAAAAATAAAAAAGGGAAAAGTATCCATCAAAGATGTCCACACAGCTGAAAAAACTGCTTCTCAAGCAAGGTACCAAAGTATATCAAGTAAAGGTCCCATGCAACACTCCTTTTGTATCCACCCATCATTGCTCATCTTCCCAAGTTTAAGAGTCAGTTCCAAACTATCAACCAATCCATATTTTATTCCTAAGCACAGTCTCTCCACACATCCACAAATGATATCTGATTCTTACATTCACCATGTATTGGAAACAACCCTTCATCATAAGTATTTATAAGGCACTCTATCACAATGTGTGCATAAAGGTAAAGTCAACTCTGGTATCAACAAAGTAGATTAGGAATCTCAAAAAATGTATTGAAGTGCATGTATCTTGGAAAAACAACTTCTTCATGTAGGATATCAATGGAACATTATGAAAAAATCATCTACATCTACACCACCATGTGGTTACATGAGCTAAAATATTTGTAGAAAATCAAAAAATATGAAAATTCAAAAAATATCAAAAAAGAATTGAAAAACAATAAATAAAAATCATCCCTCTAGTGAATACCACTATGGTGGCACTTTGTATAGGTACCATGGTGAAAACATGACAAATAGGAGTCATGTGTAGAATCGAGCATCTACATACACCATTTCAGGTGAAAGCATCTCATCCCATCCATTATAAATCCAACATTCCATCCATCTTATTCATAATAAATCCATTCATCCATAAACCATTTATCCAACCCATTACCATCCTTTTTCCAAATTATCTTGATCTTGATAAAATTTTGGTGCACACTTTACACTTGCTTATGGTAACATCTTGACATGAGTCATTTTTATTGATCCTATCCTACCTAGCATCATCTAAGCCATGAAGCATTATCCAAATGAGAATTCTTTATTTGAACACCTTATCACAAGATAATCCATATCCCTCCATCCATACGTCTATCCAATCATCCACCCATGGCATTCCATACATTGCTAGACACTAGGGGAAAATATTTACATTTTACTTTAGGATTAAATCTTGATCTATATATTCCAACTTATGTGGTGATCCAAGCATTGGAAAACATGAAATCGAATTGGTCAAAACATTTGTGAGCCAAAATCCAAATCACTAGCCCATGGTATATTTTGACAAGAAGATGTTCCTTATTAAGCTTTATCTTTCATTGAACATCAATCCAGGAAATCAATATTAGTTGCATCTAATTTGTGCTTCAACATCACATCAAATCATTTAAACAACTTATGTTCCAAATCAAGCTTCAAAATCTTGATCAATAAAATCCAATCAATCCCTCATCATCTCGAGATATCTATCCCAATCCTCATGTTGCTTAAACACTCTCCTTGCATTGTTGCATATCCTCAACAATGTTATCATCATCAATCCATTGATTCGATCAATCAACCTTAGCTTGATTTTCAACAAAATCTCAAAATAGAGCATTGAGATCATCACACATTCAATATCCAAATCATCAAAATCATCAAAAAATTCAAAAACTTTAAAAACATATCAAAATCGCAAAATAGGTCAAAAAGTTAGAAAAAAAAGTCAAAAAAATGGCATCCGAACTACATTGTATTTGAGCTTAAACGTAGGCAGGGCTAGGGTATGCACAGGATCATCATGGAAAAAATAGGCCCTTAAGTGGCAAAAAATTCAGAAAAATCAGAGTTAGGCAACTTAACATAAAAAATTGAATAAGTTATCTATATTATTTCAAAAATATGTAAAAATAGAATTTGTAGGAAATTTAATGTAGTTTCTAAACTACTAGGTTTATTTTTATTTTTTAAATCTATTTGGTGAAAATTTGAAATTTCAATGCAGTAGTACTTAAATTTCAAGGGAAAAAAAAGTAGGTGTATGTCTGACCACCCTAACCACAATAAAATGATAATTATTTTTATAGCTATTTTATACATAAGTAGAGAATCATGTTCAAATGTGATGGCATATTTCTTGTAATTCTTTCAAAGTAAATAATTAATTATGTATTCATCACAAACTTTTAAAATATAAAATCTTGTATGTCCGACCACCCTAACCGCTTTGGTCAAAATTTTATGAAATTCAATTTTTCTTTTTAATCCCATAGTAAGAAAACATAGAATGTGATTTTACATTTTGATTCAAAAATGTGATATTGTTTGAAAGCTTATAGATGTTTTTCAATCAACCTATCAACTCAAATTTTGAATGAATTCAAATAGAAAACAGTCAATAATTAAATTCAGCCATGCATAATTCGTATACGGTGGAAAGCCGAGAACTTTAAAACCTTTAATTTCCATCAATTTTGGGTAAAAGGTCACAGCCACATAATTCCCAAAATAACGATCATATTGCTTACCTGTGGGTCCAGCATCAACTTTAACATACCACACAATCTTTGATCAACCCTTGAGGACAAAAAAAAAATCTAAAACATTAATAAAGTTTCATAAACACAAAAAATATTCAAAAATTTTAAAAAATCAAAACATTTATAAAACATCTTAAAATATGTAAATTAAAACAACCCAAAACATTTCAACAAAACATCAAAAACATCCAAATATTTGAAAAAAATGCATCATCCTGGTCCCATCTTACTTTCAACTGGACAATAAACATCCACTCATAATAATTTATCACACACCCCAACCTTTGGTAAGACAATCAGAAATAAGTCTAGCAGATTAAGAGTGAAAACTCAAACATCAAGGGTCTCAAGTCTAGGTTAGTAGGTAAACAAGTTGGTAACCCCTTGGTAATAATAGCCCATCATCCATTCAATCCCAAATCATCTAATAACATCATGTCCTAGGATGCATCCTTCCTACAATGGACATCAACATCAGGCATCATTGTAGTTTAGTCTTGGCTAGTGGTATGAACATTAGCTTGTTTGTTTACTGACGCTTTGTCTTGTTGACTTATCTTACAAGTTCATTCCAATGACCCTCTCAATGATGTTCAAACAAAATGATTTACGAGAAAGGAATGGGGCATTGATCATTACTTCTCCTTTAGTTTGTTGTGCTTGTTGGATATTCGTAATATAACCCTTGGTGAAGAACGCTTTGTTAGGTATGTGGAAGGTGTTTCAAAACAAATTTTTAATCATTTTGCATTGATAGGTTGGCACTTTTGTGTTTTACTAAGATGTTTGAAACTTCCAAAACTGTAAAGGACTATAGCAAGGTTTCCATATACCACTGTATGGAATAAGAATACCCTTAATTATTTGCCTAATCAAAGTTTTCAATCTCAATTTAGGTACAATGTTCTAGTTTTTTTGTACCTTTGATGCATCATATCTATGTGTGTTTTATCAAACATAAGGAAAGTTATGTTTTATATTCCCCACCTCTAATAATAAAACAGATCATCAATCTCTCATCATTATTTCTAATAAAGTCTCGTTAGATCATGGAATTTTTGGATCCTCTTTTCATCATATCATTTCTTCTTTCTTCTCTTTGTGCTAGCATGGTATCATGACAGTCAACCAAAAATAACCAATGCATCCATCCTACATCCACAAACCATCAACATACTGCATATCATTCATATCGTACACATCATCCATCTCATCCATCTCACATGCATTGCATCATCATTTTAGTTGTTTAGGATAATATAGATTGGATATTCTACGGATCTTAAAACCATCTCATTTGCATCATCAAATCAAACTTTTTGCTCAATCTCTCAAAGGGCCAGTGTACTAGTATACTTCTTTTTGTTGGGGCATCTAAAAAATAAATCAATTTTTTTTTAATTTGATCTCAGCAAGGTTATTCTTTGAACCAATGCAACAGGTACATTGCTTCAAAGATGGGAAAAATGTAGGCACTTAAATTATCCTGATTGATATCATGCATTCGATTCTCATTAACTAACACTGATTCTTCGTTAATCACATCCACACTAACCAATTAATTGAATAATCTTTATTTAATTAATTCCTCCTAAAAATTAGATAATACATGTTATCAAGTTATTTCATCATATTCTTCCTTTAATTAAATAAATCAACATTATTTAATTAAATCCTAATGTTCTTCCTTTAATTAAATAAATCAATTTCATTTAATTAAATAAATCAACTTTATTTAATTAAATCCTAATGTTCCTCATTTAATTGAATAAATCAAATTTATTTAATTAAATTACTAATGTTCTTTATCCTTTCATTTGATTTAAATAAACCTAAACATTTAAATTAAATGTCACTATCAACTAATCTCATCTAAGTTAATTAATCCTAAATTAATTGACTCCTAACACTAATCCTCCATTCCTCTATCTTTTTCAAGTTGTAAATGTAAATCAATTTATTTGATTTACTAATTCCTCTATTTTCATCCAAATATGGCATATTCTTTGAATATTCCACTTATTTGAATTCTCCCTCTCAAAGGACTTTTATCCTCCAACTTGGCATTAAAATCTCTTACATGTCTTCTCCTTGAGCCAACATGGAATTAAAAGCTCTTACATGTCTTCTTCTTGAGCCAACTTGGCATTAACTCCTCTTAGATCTCCTCTTACACAAGTCACCTCTTCAAATTCAAATTCTAGCTACATGCATTTAACATGCACATTGTTCAAAATGTGCTCCAGACTCCTTCATTAGCATGTTGACAAGTGGCACAATTCCATTGGTCCATCTTTAATCCCACATTCCTCCTATTCTTCATTCCTCCATCCTTCTCCATTATAAATAGAGGCCTTCTCTATTGATTTGGGATCCACAAATTTATCCACAGTCATCTAGATTTTGTTGCAAGGTTATTATCCACAAGTTTATGCAAGTTCATCCACAATCATAGACAAGTTTATGCACTTGGTTATTATAGTCATTTAAATTCAAACCATCCATGATTTCATCCCCAATTTCATTCAAGTTATCATAGAATTTCATCATCCAGGGCTAGGTTATTGGCATTTTGCATCAAGGATCCATCAATCATCATCGAGCTTATCAAGGAATTGGGAAAGGTATTCTTTCCACATCAAAGAAGCACCAATTCCCCTATGGGATGTTGGTTTGATCATTCAAATGAGATTTCATTAACTTTTATTTGATATTTTATGTTGTTTTCTTGTTTTTATGCTTGAATGAATTTCATAGGGAATGTTTGGTTTAAACTTGTTCAAGGACTAATGTTTATTTGTTTGTCCATGTTTGAACAAGTCTAAGCTAAAGCATTCACACTAACCATCCAATTATTTCAATGTATCTTGTTGTAGTAGTAAGTAAGAACATGGAAATGAATGTAACATCACACAACACATAAACACCGAAATTTTTATGTAGAAAACCCAAAGTGGGAAAAACCATGGTGATGATTAATTCACAATATATTATAACATGTTACAAGATATTAAATTGCACACTGATAGGACACACTATCCTTGAAAGGATCATAGTCAAAGTACAAAGATATGGCTTATTGTCAAAATAAAAAAAATATATGGCTCAGTACCAGAGATGTGAACTTAAAGGAATATGCCTTTTAAGTGTTGAGTACAGTTCCAATTAATCTCTAAAATATGAAAATCCTTGCACTTGATTGCAAGTGTACAAAAAATAACATCAACTGCCATATCATTTCATCACATATCTCGCATCATCACTTCTCTTTCATCTCTCTATCTGTCAATGTCAAAAATATACACACATCTATGTACATCTCAAACAAATATACTTAATACAAAGATATTGCATATACACATGGCTCATACATCATTTAGGTCAGCCTAATTAGATGTAACCATATATAATTCAAAATATCTTATCGGACACAAAACAAAACTTCTTTGAAACTCAAAACTAAAAAATACAAGACACAATTTAAGTCAGTGTGGACCTAAAAAAATAATCCTTCATGAAATGTGCACCTTAAGTTTTCCAAAAGAGAAACACAACAAAATTGTAATATGAACTTCTAACATTTAAATCTTTCAACCAATTCAACTAAATTTTTGATTCCTTGATCATAATTGCATCTAAGACTCTTGAAAATATACATACACTTTAGAGAGATTCTAGACCAAATTACTAGATTGGTGTAGAATGAACATAGTTTACCAGATGAGCAAATATTTAGACATAAAATAATGTTGGCATCAATGACAAAAAAGATAAAAAAATTGGAGGTCTCCTTCATTCTTCCAATAGAGAGCTTATTTAGAAAGCCCTATGCCAAGTCATATGTTCCCAATTATTCAAAACTACATCATGTAGGGGGAAGGGGTCACCCCCCGAAAACACATAAGTGATCTATTAATTTGAGGTCAGTATTT